>CAHIKZ030000423.1:1095000-1197500 GCA_903632075.3 Acanthosepion pharaonis | reverse complement strand
CATTACACGAAGTCGAAGTGCCCAATTACTGGATTGAATGGTATTAAATTGTTATATGATTAATTTGTACTTAAGTCATATTAAATGTTCACAGGCATTACAATTTATCATATTAAACATTGCCACTCAGAACTTGTTTTTCTATAATAAATAATTAATAATATGTGAGGTTATTTCCTTGATCCTTGGCATTTAAATAGTTTAAAGAAAGCTGAAGTTTGTAAAATTTACGAAGCGTATCTTATCATGCAATCTTTTTGCTGATTAGATTTTCCTAAGAGAATCTTAATTTTCTTAATAAAGATACGACTGAAATAAATTAAGGAAATGTTTAAAACGATATTTTAGGAAGTTCAGCGCAAGAGTATAAAGTTCAAGTATTAGAATTAAGTAAAACAATTATTAACTATATATTAAGAGATCCAGTATGTATAAAATTACTAGAACTGCGTGGAATCACTTGACATAACATTGATTTTTGTGTAATCAAGTTTTTCATAAATACTATTAAAAATCTTAATGTTTATCGCTTTTGTTCACTCGTATTTTCTCTATCTGAGTGTATGTGTTCACATTATATCTCTTGTCTAAAATAAATGGGGTACACAAAGGAATCTTAGAAGAGATCTGTTATTCAAATTATTCTTTTTGTGTTTATATAATTTAAATCATTAGAGAAACATCGTTTGTCGATAAAAAATGAATAGTATGGAAAAAAAGATATACATATATCTAAGTAAATGTAAAGTATTTTTATAATACTAGTTATTGTTATATCGTAAATATAATTACAATAATATTTACTGTTAATTGACTAATGTCAACTAAAAATTACCTAAAATGTTTCGTACGATTCAAATCGAAAGAAGAACTAATATGACAAGAGGTAGAGGGAGAAACTTAAGTTTACTAAAAGGACAAAGCCTAAATTCAAAACTAAATTCAGCTCCTCGTTAAACTAGAAAACTAATACTAAGTTAATAATTAGACGGAATACATCATGAATAAGAAAATACCGTTCTGAGTCCAACAACTGAAAGAAAAAAGTTTAATAATAAATTTTATAGTGTTTAAAAGAGACAACACGAGGAAAGAATTCATTCTGCTATAAACTTATTTATAAACAAGCAAGGAAATGACTATCGAGTGTCATATAAGCTAGAACCTGGGGAGGGCTTTTGATGGGGACTTCGGCTTGTTCAGGCGTTTGAGCATCCCTAAGTCTTTGCATATTCTCAGTATTGGAAGCTCCTGGCTGCCGTTCGATTTGGGCTTTCATTTGCACGAGACTTTCTTTTCCTCGATGCATCTTTTGATTGCAATTTGGTTATCTGTTAACGGAGATTTCTTTTTGTGATGCATACTGCTACCGTATGCGATAGGCAACAATAAACTACAGAAGAACTCAAAATTGATCGTTGAATTTAAGTATTGCATTAAGATTTAAGTTTACCTTTTAAAAGTTCAATGATAATTTTTCTACCGCCTCTTAACTTAAAAACTATTTCATGTGCGTAGGTCCTTACTTTCCGTAAAACCATTATTTTTATTTCATGGGCGACTTTCGCTGGATTTGGTAATTAACTTCGATTATTCCCAATTTTATTGATATCGTACAATAAAAATTCGTCGCAAAAGATAGCAGTAATGAAAACTTGAGAATCCAAAATTTCTGTAACATGAAAAATTGTGACACAGTGACACACTGACATTTATTATAGAGATTATTTTAAAATACAAATCTGGAATAAAGTTAACATATCTTAATAAAGATCCTTAATAGGTTGATTAACTTTTTTCTAGGAAAAAATTCAAAATTATGTCCAAAGTATATGACTAAGTAATTTTTTCTTTTGAATAACGTTTTTTTCAACGAAATGTATGATTAAGTGCATGCAGTAAATGTATGATTAAGTGCATGCAGTAAATGTACAAAAATAATTTCTTACATATTTAGGAAAAAGGAAAATGACTTGGCTTTTCCCGTCAAAAATGACAAACGGCTTTTAAAGCAAGTTTCTCTCATACACCTACAAAGCTGCAGACAACAGTTTTGACATGATTTTTTATTAAGACAAAATATTGTATTTCTTTTTAAAATTATAATGAGTGTAGCAATTATCTGAAAACTAGAGCGATTAAAAAAAACTTTTCCCAAGGATCGTCCCTATGGGTGTGTGAATTAGAAAACTTTTACAATATTAGTTATAATAATATGTAAAAAATGCAGAAAAATTGATAAAAAAAATGCTGGTTGCAATATACGAACATATACATGATCCTTCTCAGAATCTTACTAAATATCAATGCTTTTTGCGAATTTCTTCTTGCTTGTCATCGCAAATATTTTCTTGGTCGTCATCACAAATTTCTTGGTCACCATCGTATGTGCGTGTGTCTCTCACCCCATCTCTTTCTCTCTCTATCTCTCTCTCTCACTCTCTCCATATATATTATAATGCTCAATTTTTTATAAAATAATTTGTGAAGAAAAGTAAATTACTATATCTCATAAATCAACTGAAGAGAATTAATGCGACCAATGAATTCACATATAGAAAAGAAAAGAAATAACAGCTTACCTTGATATTCTCTTAATTCAAACTAATATCAGTCTTCAATTAAATGTTTCTCGAAAGTCGACAAATAAAAACAGTCTCATAATTTTTTATTCATATTAAAACAATAAGATAGAATCTGGAATAATTATAGGTTTTTATCTCAGAATAGTCACGAATATCTACACTCTAAAAGAAAAGCGTACAAAATCCATAAAATGAAAAGAAAAAGAAAGTATAAACAACACACCAATAAACTTCATAACTAATGAACTTGAAAGAAACTTAACTAATCTTAATATGAAAATTTGCACAAACACTTCAGAAACAATCGTAATCAATGTGAAACAGAAAGCTGATTTTACATGAAAAGTTTACCAAATCGAATGTAAACAATGTCCCTTAATATTCATGGGAGAACAAACCCGAGATTTAAATAAAAGTTCATAAGAACATAAAAGGTACTTACAATTAGAAACCGCCACAGAAACACGATATCTCAAGTGTAAAATGAATTTTTAAAATGAAATATCTTTCCTGAAACTTTTATTTTAGTTTTAATTTCATTGACTGAAAGGAGTTTTTGTTTTGAAAGTGCTAAAAATTGCTGATTTTAGGGTCATTTTAGTCACCTGTCATTACAATGTAATTTTCTTTATTAAAAATTCTTTCAAAAATAAAATATGCGTTTCTGAAACTTTATTTGAGGAATATTAGCTGATGTAAAGTTTAATTAATCTGATCTGAAATAAATATTATTTACTTTAAATTTAAAATATTGCAGAAATTAATTTTCTTAACAAAGAAATAGGTGTTTATTTAAAGTGTTGACAGGTTGAATGCTTGACTGGTAGACAGAAGTTTATTTAATTTTGTTACTACGGTGGACATATCTGTAAAAATTAATTGAGGAATATAACGTGAGCATCTTTTTAAAATTATTTTTTTAACTACACAGTAATCTAAAAAAATCAGGAAAACATTACTCGTAATCTAATGTTTTATTGAATTTTAGGTACTTTGGTTTTGAATTTACTATAGTTATCACTCTTGTTTTCTTATAATGTCGTGTATAGATGTTGGTATTTATAAAAAGAAATCGGCACGTTTATACGCACACACAAAAATTCAAAATTCTTCTTAAAATATTGGGGGTCGATGAATTATATTAAGCTTTTGCATTTATGATTAATAAATATAGTTTTACTTAATAGCAATAGCACCTAACCGTAACAAATTAATACAAAAATTTAAAAGATTTAAAACTTTATAAATTATTTTAATTAAAAGTTTTAAAAATGAAGACAATTCTTGTAAAAATTCATTATTCATCAATTTTTTTTTCTTAAGACAATATTATCCATAATATATGTCATTCATAAAAGCAATTAAAAACTTTTCTAATTAAATTGATGATTTAAACTGTCCAAGGAGTTCTGCATATAACTAAATATTAATAAATAAATATTAAGCGGCACCAAAATTAATTTCATGATTCAATAAAATTAAATAAGTGGGAGGGTGACAGATGTAAAAACAATGTTTTACCAAGATTTTCTAAACAAGAAACATTTCTAAAATAATTTAATCCATTTGGGAATAAGTCCTGATATCCGACAATTATTTTTGCAAGAATGTTTTTCACCGCAAAAATGACGGTAAATTTTCCTATACTAATTCTTGGTTTCCCGCTGACGCAAGAAAAACAAGATTTTTAACCAAAATTTCGAACACTCTGAAAAAGATAAAAAAATACAATTTAATAATCAAAATATCCTTTGGTCTTTCTTCTTAATAATAACATTATGATTTTATCAATAAAACTATGGTTTTATTAAGTTTGGGGCATTTTTTCATCCTAGTATGCTTATTTTTTTAGCGAATCTTAAAATTAAACAACAAACTCAGTGCATTTGTGTGCCACCAAAATCTACATGATCACAATTTTAACCTGGAAAACGCCGTTTTAATAAAAATCAACAATAATGTACTTCGCTATGATTAACGTACGAGCAAGCTACTTCACTATATTCCCTTTTCTTACTAAATGAGTACTGAAATTATGTTGGATACTTAAACCATAAAAAATTATGATAAAATTAATTAAAATCGAATTTCTATAACGATATAGTCGAGGTAAAAATCAAGCAATCAGCCGCTTAACGTGAATCACCTTTCGACTCGATAATGTAGATTTTGTTCTTGTGAAAGGCAAATTCTGTTGACGATAACTGCGAACATTAAATTCAAGGTAAAATGTTTAAAACTTGTGTAATGTCTGTCTGTCTGTCTGTCTGTCTCTCTCTCTCTCTATATATATATATATAAAGAAAGAGAAAGAGAGGGAGAGAGAGATGCATACATACATACACATACATTAAAAGTTTCTGAATAGAAATGAATAAACGTGCATATATGTATAAGAACCTGTGTGTTAAAAATAGAGAGAGAGAGAGAGAGAGAGAGAGAGAGAGAGAGAGAGAGAGTGTGTGTGTGAAGCAGAAAGATTTTTATGCATAACTTTTATTTGGGCGAATTTTGTTTTACCCTTGCCGTTAGTATATCAATAATCCTTTTCATCATTTTTATTGAGCCATCTGTAAAAATAAAGGAAAATTCTTTTGACTCCTGCTTTTCTTTGTTTATCATCTTGGAGATATTTGATTTCAAATGCTTTTTTTCTCTTCTTCTCGATCTTAATTTTTTAGACTTAATTAATTATCTTCATGTTGCAGAGACTTTGGGGATTTTAGCCTTCAATTTTCTCTATTTATTGTATATTTCTCTATTTACTTTTTAAAATCGATATTCTTTTCTTCCAATTATTTCGCGCTGTTTTTCTCATAGAATCATTCGTCTACACCTTAAAGATTATTTTGTTTAATCTTCAACTCCTTATTTATGGCGTTACTTTTTGCCATTCTCTATTCCACACTAAAATCTTTATGGTGCCCATTCTTTTTTCTGTCTAAACATAATTAGAGTTGAATTGTTCGTCAGCGGAGAATGGTTAATGGGGATAAGTACTTTCCCAGTTATCAAGGTAGCTGAGAATTCTAATAGAATCTATTACAAGAAACTTGCGAAAAAAATATTAAATATGGTATACTTTTTGGATATGTAATTAGCACTGATTGTTTTCCTAGATTACATGACTCATTCCTGTTTTGAGACGCATTTTTATGAAAATCTTAATGTCAACTTTTGTGAAATGTGTTTTCTGGTCGAGATCTGATCAAATATTTAAAATCCTGAACCCCCCCCCCCAAAAAAAAACAAAACAAACAAACAAAAAAAAAAAACTAAAATAATCAAATAAATAAGCAAACATTGTTATACCAATTGATGCGCCTAGGAACTAGATCAATAATCTTCGAGTTTATGAAGCAATATTGAAAAATGAGTAATGATATAAACATAAAATTGAATGAACGACATTTCTCAATTTTTCGTTTCAGCTTTGAATCACGTTTGACTTTTCAAATTCAGAAAGAATCAAAAGTTGAGCACCACTTAAACTAAGGAAAACAGTCTTATGTTGTAACAATACCAATTACAGGACATTTTGATTCATTCAAATATTAACTAAAGAGAATCCGAAAAGCGTTAAACCGTATTTTGATAAAAAAAAAAAAAAGTTTACTTATTTCTACTGATATTTTACTTTTTGTGGCGAATTTACTGTTATCAGTAACTAAAACTTAAGTTAAATTCAAATTATCTTAATAATTGTTTTTTTTTTCTTTTTAAATAATTTATTTCATAGAATACAAATTTTTGTTTTATATATTTTTAGTTTACCGACGAAATATTTTTTGAAAGTTTTCGTGCTTTTTTCAGATAATTTCTACAATTATCGTCATATCTGGATAAAGCAGAATGTTCATTTTTATGAATTTAGTGAAAATGCTGAAAAAAATATAAATATGATCTTTTCTGATGATGTTTTTCTATTGTAATTGCCCTGCCTAGGCTTCGAGGGGGATCAGAGAAAATGCTGTTAATTTTATATTTTTCAATGCCACATGATGTATAGTTCAGCTCCATTTCAAAGAAAGTACATTTAATTGTGGCTTATTCGAAAATTCTGGAAAAAATTAGTAAAAGAAGAAATTAAAGAAATTATGCCAGTTATTAACAGTCAACAAAAATCGTTTTTAAATGCATAGATCATTCTCGGGTTGATGGATTCATTTTGATTATGAGGAATGATACTAAATTATAGTTTCAATATTGTAATTTAATATCTTATTTTTTTTTAAATAAAAAGCATTAAAAATGCCTTTATCACACACACATTCACACACACGCATATATATATATATATATATATATATATATATATATATATATATATATATATCTATATATATGTTGTGTATGATACACCTAATTTACATAAGTGGAGTACCGACCATATAAATATGGGTTGGTACCGGAAGACGACGGAAGATTAAGAGATCGAATCCAGAGACTCTGCCCGACTGCGACTTAGTCAACCCATTCTGCAGGAACAGTCTTCCCAAGAATATACCAAAACTACCTGTAAATATTGTGTACCTTTTTTCATTGTTTCAATACATTTTGTTACGTACATTTTGTGTTGTATTATTATTATTCCATGCTTATTCAAGCTTCAACAATATATATATATATTATACTGTGCATTGAAATTTATAAACTGCAGAATGTTTTGAAAATTTAGTAATGTCATTCGATTGAAGACTGTATTTTACAAGTATATTGTAATCAGTGAATGCGAATAATATATACGCCGCGTGTAAATTCAAACTTGAATAAAATGATTAAAACAAATTAAAAAAAATATTACCTCAACCTTTTTACTTGCATAGATAATAATAAAATGAAGAATTGGGACCCACATTAAAATTTTTACATGAAGTAAAATTTAAATTATTAAAAACACAATGTAACTCTCTCTCTCTCTCTCTCTCTCTCTCTCTCTCGGTTACACAACCTCGTCTCACTACTTAGTACTGAGATATGACGTTTTCATGTTAATACACGGAGTATTGATGCCAATCAAAGCGAACATACCTCATGTTATGGTAAATTCGAATTTTTTATTACTAAATACTGGGATCAGGTTGTTAATACATTTTTTCTTAATTTCTATTGTTTCGGATTAGATTTCTTTGGATGTTGTTTATTTATTTGTTTTTTACTGTTAATTATTTATAAAGTAGAATTCTTTATGATCACCACTTCTCAATAAGACGTTATAATCAAAGGAGGCAAATTTGAATTTCTTATTGAATCATTTGGTTATTGTAAAATAATATGTAGCAATAAAGTTAATAATTTTTAATAACCCACATATATAAAACACAATGTATATAAATGCATATACATTTTTGAAAAATCTATGACAAGGTTGGAAAAGTTTCGTATGATAGACGTTTCATCCATTTTTTTTTTTTGGTGGGGGGCTTCATCAGACTAAAGTGATGTTTACGTTGATGCGCACGAAGGAGATGGATACTGAGAAATTTAAATTTAATTTTTTTTTAAATATATATTTTTTCGGTATATGTTTTTATCACTTTTATTATTAAATATCCTACATTGTAATAATAGAAGATCTGTCAAGAAAGCTGACCTGTAAGAACAGTCCGAATAATGTAAATAATGAAAGTAATCATAATACCTTATCTCAGAGATGTAGACAGCTATTTCCTTAGTTTAATATTCAATAATTATTGTATATAAAAAATGCATGGAAGGTTTTTGCTCTTTTGTAAGTATGATGCAGTTGCATAATTAAATATTACTGTTATTTTGAACAGCATTAGCAAACTGGTGTTTGAAATAAAGTCGTACATTTAAAGAATTAATGCTGAATCCTATCTGTGCGGATCTCCTTTCACAAGTATGAAGTATATTTTATGTCATCCTTATCTGCAATAATAAATGTGATGAAAAACAAAAAGTGTTTGAAAGCAACTATTTTTGTAATTTTATTCTGCAATATTGTAATCGTAAAATTCAATGCTTATATAACAATTTATTCATTGTGAGTAAATCTTATGGGTAGTAAGTATTTCTTCATGAGGTGCTTAACCTTTTCATTCCTTCATTTTTGACGAGTATTTTTTTAATCTTATTCTCATGATTTCATGACAACAATCAGATACTTTTTCAAATATCCTATGACATTTAATCAAGCAACCTGCATCGAGAGGCTTTTATCTTATTTTTTTTTTTACCGCGGCTATTCTTACCGATTACGTTTTAGTTCTTAAAACTGTATTCACTTTGGAAATAACGAATTAATATGCATTTCATAATCAACAATCAAATTTTCTATGAATAGTTTGCAAGACCAATTGTGAAATTGTGAGACCAATATTAGTTATTTTTATGATTTATCAACCATTTATGGTTTATTTAAAGCCGGAATATATTTTGGATTGTAAGAGGTCGATTACAGCACCCGGTGTTCCCAAGCGGTCACCTATTTAAGTACTGACCAGGCTCGACACTACTTAACTTGGGTGATCGAAATAGAATGGGTGTTTTCACTGGAGATCAACAGGAAAATCGCTATATGAACCAGAGGAAATATAAAGTAATTAAACAAAAGGAAAAGCAAGTTTTGTTGTGAAAATATTAAACAGAGAAAAGAAACATGGTAAAAACAGTTATAAAGAAATATACACGCTACATGAAACTGAAACAACAGAGACAGAAGTTTCTCGTTTAAACGCTTTTTAATTGATAAAGTTTATAAATTTTAATAAAAAGGTACATAGAATAAAATTATGGAGACATCAATCCCAATTAAACTTTCAATAAGTTATCAAAGGGTTAAATCAGCTATGTCCCAACCAAACAAATAGATAAGAATTTCAGTTACTTTAATAGGAAAGATTAAAATAAAAATGATGAAGGGAAATCTGACCTGAACGCCAATAGAATTCTGTTGGAATTCCCTAAGACTATCACTTGAAAGTATAAGTAAATTAGAAAAGCTGTATGAAAAGCACTGGAATGCAAATGCTACTAAAGACAGAGATGTTTACTAAGTATTAACTTTGGCTCTAAAATAGTATCTCCCGTTTTAAATCTATAAGAATAGTTTGCGCACCTGTCTATCTATGAACAATTCTCCTGAAAGATTGAACTTCATGAAGTTGATAGACTTAATAAACAAAACAAGTAATAAAATAAAAAAAACAACAACCAAAAATCTAAATATGGTTTTAAAAAAAGTAATGAAAGTAAATGGTTGAAAGAAATACTTATCGTTCTTAGCACATAAAAGCAAGAATAACATATCTGTCAAAATGGCGGCTCGGCGTTTGACGTCCCCTCCTCTTACTCTTAAAAAAAACAACTTGCTATGTTCTGCTGAACACCTTGCAGGGACAACTGGAGGGCAGCACAAAGAAGACAAACGATATATAAGCTTTAATGTAGTTGCAAATTCGCAATTCCCACTTTACTTGAAAGCTCTCATCAAATTTCGATAATTTCATTCTTAGGCACACGAAACAACAACAACAATAATAATAAAGGAAATAGGTGCAGCGTATTTTAATTGCCCTAAAATTCAGGCTTAATCTTCAGCAATGCAGTTAATTTTATCAAATTCCAGTGAGGCACAATGCAAAATTGTCAAGGGAATAAGAAATGTTTCTTTTTCCTTTTATGTAAACGATAATTTTCAAAGGTTTAATACTTTGCCATTTTTTGGATTTTCTCATTCCCCTTATCAACGAGACTTTAGTGCATTCGCACACATTCAATACAAAAAGAATATGCACCTAAATACACTTTTAAATGAAACTTTACTTTATGTTGACTAATCTATCTGTCAATCAGTTGCTGCCAATAAATCGCCTCACATTTTCTTTACTCTCCACGTATGTATGTGTCTAAGAGCATATATTAAATATAAATGTGTATTATTTATATCTATGTCTACATCGGAATAGACTTAATGAATTAATAAGTATATGATTTATATTCTTAAAAATATGAATATTATTAGCTAAACTTTTCTGTTAAAAGCTGTCTCACAATTGTCAATTATCATGATAACAATTTGTTTTAATAAAATAATTGTATATATTATGTAAATATAATAAAAATTGCATTATGTAACAATAATAAACAATTTTTTCGTATCGTAAAAATGGCAATAATCTTGATAAACATGATATTAGAAAACTGTAGTTCTTCACACAACGAAAGAGAAAGAGAGAGTAAGAGGAAGGAAGACAGAAGGAGAGACAGAGAGATGTAAGTTATAAATCAGAAGAAAAATCGAAACAAGTATGGTAACATATATATATATATATATATATATATATATATATATATATATATATAGATAATATTAGTGGAAAATATACATACATATGAAAAATATATCTAAAAATTCCCATACATGTATATTTTCAGAAAAAAATTTTCCAAGAGGAAGGATCCAGGTAGAACTCAATGTCTAGGACAGAGTAAGGATATATATATATATATATATATATATATATATATATATATATATGTGTGTGTGTGTGTGTGTGTGTGTGTGTGTGTGTGTGTGTGTGTTACCATACTTTGGTGATACCGAAATATAACGATTAAAAACAACTCATGAGTTTAAACATATTTTATTTAATGTGGTTTGTCCTTTGTTTTGTATCATAATACATTCTAGAATTTTGAGTGTTTTCTTATGTTTTGTCTTATATTGATAGGTGTATTTTGGTTGTTTTGGATGTGATTATTGATATGTGCACGAATTGCATTAAATTACGATAATGACTAGTCAACCAACAAGAGAGTGTAGTGCATGTGTGACCAATATAAGAATTTAATATAATTTTTTATTATTAATATTAGTGACACAATCTCAAGTTAGATGAGGATTTATAAACAACATAAAGGGAGAATTTATAAACACACACACACACACACACACACATATATATATATATATATATATATATATATATATATATATATATATATATATATATATATATATATATATATATATATACACACAAAATTCCAAATACCTAAAATATCAATTGTGCTCTGACAGTTGTCAAGGCGACATGAATTAGCAAAGTTCAAATAGAATATGATGATGTGTCAGACGGATAGGACATGTAATTTCTAAAATGGTGAGAATATCACTGTACTGGGAATATCACTCAGTTATGTGCCATGCGTGATACACGCGTAGGCGATCATGTATCTTTCGATACATGACTGGCGAGGAAAATTTTTCCCTGCAGTATGTTGCTATTTCTTTCTGCGGCAGACCAGTTGCCATCCAAGGCTATAGAACCCCGTCGGTCCTGCTATTTACCCATAGCTGGCGGGAGAAGAAGATAATTCATATCTTTTCCGAAGACGTAAGTGAATGTAATGGATTCGACTAGAATTCGAACTCGGCTCTCCGAGTCCTCAATCCGAGCCGCTATCTATTAATTCACCGTACCTCCTCAGTGGCCAACTACGTTTCCTTATAAATCGTGAAAGTACAAGTCGACGTGGCATCACTTCCACGATTGGTTGGAAGATAACTCAAGAGAAAATATGCAAGAGAGAAAGAGAGGCGTTTACAGAGGCGTTTGGCTAGAATTGTCTGCGATAACAGACAAGTGATAGTAGCTAAAATCACACCCACATTGAATGCGGGAAGTAAATGACGCATATCAAGTAGTTCACTTCAATGCTCTTTAGTTTCCATATTATATGGGAACAGGGGAACCCACCGAGGTGCTCCTGTCAACACTACGACAACGGACACAGCACAGAACTGGACTCTCAATGTCGTGACTTAGATCCTGGAGGATTAAAAAGGCTCAATGTGCTCCGATGAGTCATGTTTTCAGTTATTTATGGCTGATAGTAGGGTACGGGTGTTGCGCAAACACTATGAACCCATGGACATCAATTGGTTAGCAATCACTGTAAATCCTGAAGATTATCCTATAATGTTATGGAATGTGCTGGTTCATCTGAGAACTTACCGCGACGTTACACTGCTTCGTGACCAGTTGCGCATATACATGAACTCCCCGTACCCCAACAAGGATGAATTATTCCAGCAGGTTAATGTTTCGTGTCATTGAGTTCAAGTTACCTAGAAATTATTTGAATAGCATTAGAAGATCCATCCGACATAAGCCCGATCGAGCATTTACCGGACGTGATGGAGGAAGTCTGTTCGCATGCAAGATTCTACTCCTACAAATATCAGGTAGGTGTAGATATCTATCAAGATGGCTTGCACAATTTCTCTTCAGTTATCTTCCAACGAATTGTGGAATTGATGCCATGTCGACTTGTACATTGACGAGCAAGAAAGGACACTACACAATACTAGGTATATATTCCATAACTTTTGTCACGAACAGGGTCGTAGCATTTTCCAGTAGGTAGCATTTGAACATGTGATTTTGTTTCACTCGTGACTAAAATTTATGACATATATGCATATTCTGAAAGCGATTCATGTGTAAAGTATGAATTTTTAATGTTTTTGCCTTATAAGTGAAAATGGAGGAAAATAATGTGCATTTTCGTTATTTGATGATCTGGAAAAATCGATGTCTCCAAAAAAAAAAAGAAAAAAAGAAAAAATGTGATGTTTATGAAGATGGTGCCATAGCTGAGAGTACTGTTCGTAAGTGGTTAACAATGTTAAGAAATGGAAATATTGATCTGGAAGACCGAGAATGTTCCGGCAGACCTGAAGATGTTGATGATGACCAAATCGAAACGCTGATTAAAAATAAACTAGATCACACGCCACGGAACATTGTATAGATACGCCATATATCCCATGTGAGCATTGTAAGGCATTTGAAAACATTTGAATATGTGAATCCATATGATATTTGATTATTACTCTATTTAACAGGAAAAATTGTTCTAGGAGAGTGGAATCATGAAGCTACATGAAGATGGTGAGAGTGAATGGAACAAAATGTCACATAAGTGGTTGAATAAATCTATGTAAAATATCTAAATATTGTCTTTGAAATTCACTTAGAAACGCTATGAATTTTTTGTTCCAACATTATATATATATATATTTGTGTTTGATGCCGCGTATGTATGTATATATATATATATATATATATATATATATGTATCTGTGGGTTTCTTTATCCTGTTTTTCTAATATATAATGAAACTATTATCAACTTATATGATTAATATATATTTTTATTGATATTTATGGTTTGGAATTTTCGTTTTAATATATTAAATAATATTATTTTTAACCATTTTATATCTTTTGTATATTTACTCCTTAAGTTATAATTTAATAAGTGATTAGCATTTATTTAATGATACTTTAAGTCTGAAATATTTATTGGTTGTGATATCTGATTGTCTATGTCATTGTCTGTGGATGTATGTATGTGTATCTATCGGTGTCTATGTGTATGTCGAGTGTATTCACATTTAACTGTGTGTGTGTATAAGTGTTGGTTTCCACGTCTCCTTTTTTTCATAAAGGGCTGTAGAGATGTTCATGTCTCGCCACCCCCTTTTTTTCCCTTTTTTTGTGTGTGTGTGTGTGTGTTTGTATGTATAATTATGTCTGGGTGCTTATGTATTATAATCTGATTGTGTTTTTGTTGTTTTGCGCGTGAGTTTAAGACCAAATTCACACACTTTAAAATAAAAAAGGAAAAGAAGGGGAAAAGAAAGAAATATATATACATGTATTGTCAAATGACCGGATATATTGTAGCGTCTTGTCGAACGTAATTTCAATGAAGAAATGAATTTAATAAACATATATATTTTTTCTTTTCTCAATAATTTTGTAGTTTTTAAACTTAATAGTGATTAAACTTGGATTTTAAAATTGCCAGTTTTTAATTTTAATATTAAATTTTATCATATAATTTTATAATTATTGGTTAGTATAAATTATTTTTAATATTACACGTATTTAAAGATCTGAATAGATATTATAACATGATTTCGTTGTCAAGCTTTTGAATCTTTCTATACTTCGTTTTTGATTGGTTATTCTAGCTTTTGTAACAATGTTTCCCCCTAGTGTAGGATCGTTAATTAATCTGAAACTTTTAAAACCATTTATTTTCTTTTCAACATCATCACTTGATAAGACACAGAGTGTGTTGAAACAAAATGGCTATTTTTGTAGTGATTTTATAACATACTTATGTTATAATTTTTTTATAAAAAAATAATTATATTTGCTCTACTTTGTATTGAGCACTCTTTTAAGAATAGTAATTGTTGGTTATTGGAATTCATTCTGTATATACCAATTATATACTTGTATATATATATATATATATATATATATATATATATATATATATATATATATTTATTTTATATGCGCGGTACTTAGTGGAAACCATTCAATATCAGTGATAAAGCTAACAAACACACCTGTTTGATGATCGCAAAAGCGTGAAACCCAGGGTCACAAACTCATATCCATACAACTTATCATATATATATATATATATATATATATATATATATATATATATATATATATAGTTAGTTAGTTAGTTTATGAAAAACTAGGTAATCCGTATGGGTAGAAGGTGTATTTAAGCTGCAAGAATTTATCCATAGGTTGAAAAGTGCAGTATTACAAAATTTATTAATAAATCCATGTAATTTACACGGGCCCTACTAGTACCTACATAATAGTCAATCAAAATGCAGATTAATACTTAAATTTAGAGACGCGTAGACTTATGTATCCAGGATTAAATTATATATCAGTAAGTCACATATTTAGGCATCAAGAATTCAATTCAATGGACAATAATTTTTTTCATTTTTAAAATTTTTTATTGTGATTTTCTAGTTGTCGAATAATTTGTAGTGTATCTGGCTCAAATTTGTGACGAAAAACATGTTTCTGTTCGACCGACTTGGTCATTTTCAAGAGAATTTACTTTAAGATCCAGAGATCAATTTCTTGATGACGGTCGAAAGCATTTAAATAAAAGCGTACACTTTGAACAGTTTCATCACAAATTTCATAAAACTTTCATCGAAATAAGTTTATTTTTAAATTCAACCGATAACGTTCCTCTATTTTTATTGTATTTTTCCAACTTTTGAATAAAAATTAAATAATCAGAACTTGCCGGTTGAATTTTAAATAGAATTAACTCAGCTGCCTATCTTCGCTTAGCACCCATTTTATCTCATCCCGGTGAGTTAAGACATGGGTGTGCATAGTTATGAAAACTAAGCAGAAAATATGATAACTCAGAGGTGTGTGCAACTGCGAGCTCACAAGAGAAGGTCATAGAGTTCTTGAAGCCCGTGGTCCATAAGAATAATTAGCGTAGGAAGATAAAAGGGATTAACAAAATGAACTAGCCACATGTTAAAATTAAGCATGGTCGAGCCAAAGTATCACGGTAGAATCGAGAAAGATGTGGCGAATATTATAATCAAAAAGCAAAGCGGAATAAAAGAAAGTTGCTCGGACGACGAGTTTTACAGGCAACGTCGCTGAAAGGAAAAAAAGAAAAGGAATCTACATAGTTTTTAAAAGTGAAAAAGGGAATATATACATTTTTGAGATTATTTCCCGTTTCTCCCACCATTTTTCCATGCGTTTTAAATTCCCTAGCAGAGGGAAGAACCAGCAATACACAGAACTAGTGACGGACCTGGAATTCTGAAAAACCGAAGTAAAAACCGCACTGGCCAAATTGAATAGAAACAAGAGAGCTGCACCAGACGGAATTGTGACAGAAATGCCTTAGATAATTTTGGCATAGACAAGATCACAGAAATAACAAATGAAATCTACAACAGCGGGGATATACCGGGAGACCTCAGCAGATCTATCTTCATAGCTATACCATAGAAACCAGGCGCAAACGAATGCGAAATCCACCAAACAATAGGCCTAATGAGCCACGTAAGAAAACTAATCATCCGTATTCTGATGAATATAGCGCGCAGAAGAATCAGGCCAAAGATAGGACAAGAACAGTTCGGGTTTGTTAAAGACATCGGAACAAGGAATGCGATATTCATGCTCAGAATGTTATTAGAAAGAACAATACAAATGCAGAAGGACGTGTATCTATGCACCATGGACAACGCAAAGGCCTTCGACAAAGTACGCCACAAGGATCTGCTGGAACTGCTCAGCAACCTTGATATATTCGGGAAATATATTAGAATAATCAAGAATCTATACTGGCAGCAAACATGCATAGGGAACGAGTTCAGTGAATATACAAAAATAGAAATGTGCGTAAGGCAAGGGTGCGTCTTCTTACTCCATCTGTTCAACCTATACAGCCATGCAACTCTGAGAGAATTGGAAACCCTACCGGGATTTAGAATTGGCGGCCACAATCTTAACAACATAAGATACACAGTACTGATAGCAGACACGAAAAATAAATTACAAAATCTCTTACAGAAGGTAGCGGTGGACAAGGGAAGGGATTAAGTATAAACTACACGAAAACAGAATGCTGCATGGTCATAAGTAAAAGGATGGGCCGGAAATGCGATTTGCAAATCAGGAACACTAGAATCAAGCAGACAAATAGCCGAGAAGCGTTTTGACAAAGGACGATAAGTGCGACACTGAGATCCGTAGACGTATTGGGATGGCAAAGGACACATTCCAAAAAATGGAAAGAGTATTGAGGGACAGGAGGATTTCTTTGGCAACAAGGAAAAGAATAGTGGGCTGTTACGTGACATCTGTCATTCTTTACGGCAGCGAATATTGGGCGATTTCTTCAAAGATAAAGAAGGAACTCGAAGCAACAGAAATGTGTTTCTACAGAAGGATGCTACGAATATCATGGACCGAGAGTGTAAGCAACGATAAAGTCTTAGAGAGGATGCAAACAAGAAGGAGGCTTATACTTAACATCAGGAAATTTCTGGGACAAAATGAGGAAGGAGGGTCTGGAGAATCTGATACTTACGGGTCGAATAGAGGGAAAGGTAGACAACGCATGACATACCTAGCGGGCTTAAGCAAGTGGATGACGGAATGTGATCTGGGAGAGGTAGCAGAGGGAAGGAACTTGTTGAGAGCTGCAAGAGATAAGAGGAGGTAGAGAGCCATGATCACCTACGTCCTGAAAGAAAAAGAAAAAGAAAAGAAAGCATGTTAATCTGATCACTTAAAGGATAAGTTTCAACTCTAGCCTCGTAATTTGATATATTTCGTGTTCAAGGAGAAAGGAAAGATTTATTTTTTCGACGTAGGATTGAAACGAAGGAAATTCTCTCACTCAAGAAAATAAATTCTCCGATTAAAACGTAATAGACAGACAATTTTCTAGCTATAGGACTGCTAAATTGTTAGAGAAAGATACATTTAAAAAAAAATTGTAATAGGAAAAAATATAACATTTCGCTCATACGCAATATAAGTTTCTATCTAAAAGAAATGAAGTCAAATGCCTACCCGATGTCTACGAGGCAGAGTTGTTCAAATCTGCTTGGCTTGTTTGACTCAGGAAATTAAAGACAAACACTGTGTATTGCCCAATTCCGCAGAGCCGTTTTGAAATGAAATAGCTATCAAACGTCCAATTCCAACGGGCAGTTATAGAAGACGTTATAATAAATAAATAAGTAAATAAATAATAATAACTTTCTTACAAACTGAATATGGTGAGATTCATGGTCGGAACGCGAACGTTCTAACTACTCGACTATGCAGCCGGTATATAATATACCGGGTATAACAGCAAAATTGTCCAATTGTTAGATTAAGCTCAGAACCATTATATCTTAGAAATGATTAAAGATATCTTACTGGAATTCTCCGAGGTTTTTATAACACTATTGTTCCCTACTTTGTATAAGAATTCAATAAGAATGTATAATTGCTCTCTAAGCTTAACAGAAGTATCGAAATCGATCATAAACGAAAATGACATGTTCACCATTAATCATAGCTAAGGATCGGAAGCTTATGAAGTATTGAAATAAAGTTCAAAGTTTTATATATATATATATATATATATATATATATATATATATATATATATATATATATATATGTATGTATTATTTCAGGGTCATTTTCCAACTTATTCATGATGATCTTCTCCCTCTCTAATCTTCTAACTTTCTGTCCTGGAGTAACAAGTTGCCTCACAGGTTTCATGTAAGATTTAATTTTCAAATCTTTTTTCACTGCTCTTTGGACTGTCATAGCTGAAATATTTCTCTCACGTGCCAAACATCTTATGAATTGAGTTGGATCTTTTCAAATTAATATCTTTAGCTTTAAGTTGAAATGAAAATTCCTCTTCCTGTCGTGACCTCCTGATCCAGTTTTCTTCTCTACTGTTCTCTCTTTTTAAAACTTATTCACCGTTCTCTTGATAGTTCTTGAATGGACTTTGAAGATGGAAGCCAGAGTATGAATGTTGGTACCATTACTGAAGGCCTGAATGATCTTTTTCTTCTCACCATGGGTCAGCTGGGAAGACAGTAGGTCTGACACTTACTCATTTTAACCTGATACACAATTTGAACCTGTTCTCTTTTAAACTGAATAACTCAAAGTGTTCTCTTTTAAACTGAATAACTCAAAGTGTTTTCCAGTGATTATTACGAAAAATGGTGTCAAGATGGCTAATCCGAAAACATGGAAAAAAGAAACACAATTAGTTTAGTGTTTTTTTTATATTAAACATTTTGTGGAATGGATTATGTGCGCGGGTCTTTTCCCTTCATATAAATGAAAGGAAAAGACCAGCGCACAAGACGAACTTGAGGTATAAAATTTGCATCAAGAACGCACAGAATAAGGTCAACATCATGCAAAATCAGTGGTGTTCTTAAAGGTCATGTTGCTAATTAGTTTGAGAATGTTGTCACAGAAATTGATCTAACGTATAATGAATGTGGTCGCGTCTGCTTAAATTAAGCAGGCCTAAAAGTCATCAAAGACGCCGCACACACAAAAGTCATTCACAGCTTTTCTATTTGCAGAGAGGCTAAAAAAGAATGTGCCTCTTTAGTTCTTAGACTAAAATGAAATTTGAATGTTCACCAAAATATTAATCTAACAACTAATGCAAAAGACACCTAATATTGCCACATCTGTGCAAGGGAATGTAAATCTCTAACGAGATTAAAAAGCTACATCAGTGATGGATCAAGTGATATCATTCCTCGAAATCGAGCCGCAGCCGTCATATATATATATATATATATATATATATATATATGTTGTTATATACTATTATATATATTGAGTGCTCTTGTTAATAAGTTAATAAAATATTACTCGATGTAATATGACAGTGCTATTAAGTATCTCTACTCAGCACCTGACGATTGCATTGTGCATGAAACTCCGAGTCGTTCTACCGATGATGAATACACGCGCACACACGCACACACACACACACACACACACACACACACACACACACACACACACACATATATATATATATATATATATATATATATATATCAGGTCATCCCATAAGTTCTGTCCGAATTTTAACTTTTTGTTAAAATGAACGAAATTTAAAGAGTATTTTATATTGTCTAATGGAGCTGAACATTATTTTTAGGTTTAGAGGCATTTAAACTGATCAAATTTTATTTCAGGGAACAATAAAATTTGTTTGATTAAAACCCTTCTAACATGGAAGTAACCAAGAATCATTTGAGGCCCATAATGCTTTATGAGTTCAAGAAAGGAAACTCAGCAGCCGAAGCAGCTAGAAGCATTCACTCAGTTTATGGAGAGGAATGTGTGAATGAAAGGACTTGCAGAAGATGGTTTGCAAAATTAAGAGGTGGAGATTTCACCGTTGAAGATGAAGATCGAACCGGACGTCAAGTTGAGTTTGATGAAAAGCTTCTTGAAGCAGCCCTTGAAGAAAATCCTGCTTTATCAATTGAGGAATTGGCAGTGGTTCTCAGTTCAAACCATACAACTGTTCATTGTCATCTTCAACAACTTGGAAAAGTTCCTAAACTTGGAAAATGGGTGCCTCATGAATTGTATGAAAAGAACCTCAAATCCCGAATTGACATCTGCTCTTCCCTCCATTCTCGCCAACCTGTTTCACCTTTTTTGGATAGACTTGTGACTGGCGACGAAAAATGGATCTTTTATCGAAATTTTAAGAGTCGTAGACAGTGGCTTGGTAAAGGGGAAAGACCCCAGCCACAACCGAGAAGGGAACTTCTTTCAATCTGGTGGGATCGCCAAGGAATAATCCACTTTGAATTCTTACCACCTAATGCAACAATTAATGCTCAAATATACTGTCAGCAATTAGAGCGTTTGAACCAAGCTTTGAGTGAAAAAGACCTGCTCTAGTGAATCGAAAAGAGGTGATGTTTCATCAGGACAATGCGCGACCACACACAGCAAGAATCACGTCACAAAAGATCGAAGAACTTGGTTAGGAGGAAATTCCTCATCCACCTTATTCTCCCGATCTTGCTCCTTCAGACTACCATTTGTTTCGTAGCTTACAGAATTTTTTGGAAGAAACAGCTTTTGTAACACAGGAAGAGGTTAAAACTGACATTTGTGAGTTCTTCGAATCAAAGCCAAAAGAATTTTACAGTAATGGAATTAGTAAGCTTGTTAATAGATGGAAGGAAGTAATAGATAATCAGGGAAAATACATTTGGTCACTTGTTTTCTTTATTCAAAATTCGGACAGAACTTATGGGATGACCTGATATACATATATATATATAGTGTGTGTGTGTGTGTGTGAGAGAGAGAGAGAGAGAGAAAGAAACAAACAAACAAAGAAACAAAGAAAGAAAGAAAGAGAGAGGGGGGATTAATTCAAATAAAATTTGTCACTTAGTCGATTGATATTATATATTCAGCACATCAACCCCAAAGATTTGTAGCCAAACCTTTTTGCAATCGTTCAGACCACTAACTGTTTTTTTTTTCATTACTACTGCCGATTCAGGAAAATGGTTTGCATTTTTTCATTCACGCACTGAGTGTTCTTTGATACATTTTTGGTCAAGATAATTGGTGACGGGAAAGGGCGTTATTATGAAGACTCTTTTCATTCTTAACTGAACGCAGAAGGTCATACCCAAATTTTGAACTCAGTTTACCGATTATATACTGGTGTGTGTGCGTGTGTAAGTGCTGATTGCATTTCAGCTATTCCTTCCTTTAAAAATTTAGGATTCATTTTCATGCAGAAGTAACCAGATTCGGAAGCAATTCTGAATTTGCTTAATAACTCAGAAGCAATTCTGAATCGTATTTTACATCTGTCCAAATTATTTCATCATAAAATCGAATAAGGGAATAAATATATATATAAGTGAATAAATAAATCGTAGCCTTTGATGATATAATTTATTTTGATTGTAGTTTATTTACTATTTAACCAAGAGGATCATTTTTAAGTTGTTTCTTACAATTTGAATTGAATGACCTCCAAAAATAGATTATGCTCACCACTTTTCCATAAAACTAATTAGTAGGCTTTCATTTTTATTTTAAGTTTGGAGAATGTAAGAATGTAACAAATGAATTTCCTTTACAAGCAAATCCGTTCTCTGACTTTTCATAAATGCACAGGTTTGTTAAATCAACGAAACATTCAAAAGTTATGTAAAAACAGATAAAATTTGTAAATAGAAACTTTTTCTTTGGTTTCAAAACTTGGTAAAATGTTTGAGTAAAATCTTTCAGTGGCCAGTTGAAGAATAGACAATAATTTGAGTAGAGTAAGTCTTTTTATTTAGATATCGTGATCTTCGATCGAATAAATATAAAATGCAGTTTAGGGACTTTTCTTTTGAAATCTTTCTCTTTATTCATCTATTTTTTCACCCATGCTTTTTTGTAATAAAAGCAAAACCTGGGTGAGAGAAGTAAATGTCATCGTTCTTTTCTTTCTAATTTTTTATATTCATATTTTATAATGATGCAAAAAGAAGGATCTTCAAGGCGTAAGGTGAAAATGGTATGGCGGTAGTGATCAAACAATCTTTATGCTGCCTTATGCAAGCGGAAGTCATGCAGAGTGATTTCCGGTGGTTATCTTCCGCCGTTAACAGCACCTTACTAGCGACACTACATGACACGCATTGCGTTTATTACTTAGATTAGTAACTGAGAGACACTTTCACCCACCGACGCATATACGCACACACTCACGTACACACGCACAGACACACACACACACACACGTTTTGTATCAGCTTGCCTGAAACATTAGCATATGACAACTTTAAATACTCCACAGAAGAATCGTGGTTCAGGAAGGGAATGTCCTGGCAGCTAGAGAGCGAGAGAGAGCAAGAGAGAGAGAGAGAGAGAGAGTAAGAGAGAGAGAGAGAGAGCGATGGAGAGAGAGAGAGTATGAGAGAGAAGGTAGTGGAAAAATGAATAAAATAAGGAGAGAAAAGATATATTATCCAGTACACGACTAATGCCGATAGCCGACACAGTAGATCATGAAATTCCAGTTGTGACGACAGCTGGAGGTCGTGCCAGCGGAAGCGCATGAGCAAACTACGGCCACGAATAAAAGCCAAGGCAAGCGTTCATGTACGCTGAGGGTCACATGACTCGGCCACGTCACGTTATCGCATTTATGAAAGTAATAAACAGCCGACATGTTTGTTTCGTGAAAACGTAAGCAGTTGCCCTCAACCGACAGATTAAAAAGAAAAGAGATTGACATAGCATGGTTCCTTTAAAGAATAACAGTACCGTCATAGTATGCATGAGAAGTTACCATAACACGAGGTTGAATACCAAATAATTAATTAATGTAAATCTAGCAATTATTTATCAAAGACCTCTTGTTGATTTATCGAAAGTATTTTCTTATTCCTGTCTTAAATTCAGTCTCATCATGAGAATTTGAATTAGGGTGAAGATTTAATGTTTTAATCTCTTTCACATGATAATCGTGTTCTGATCAATTTAGTGAAAGGTTTTTGTTCAAATATCAATTTCAAAAAGCCAAGAGTAACCAATCAAATTGCTTAAATCAAATTTTTGATTAAATTAGTCTCTTCTGTACCGTCAAAACACACGTAGATATCGACAAATACTTTTTGTTTAAATAATCATGAAATAATTCACCCACACATATAGACACACGTTAAGTACAAGTTGGTAGGTGATGTTGCACGTGTGCGCTAATGCCAGTAAAATAGTTGTCACTAAGTCTGCGAGAAGTTGATTTTCGAAATCTGCCAAAGGTATTATTTTGAATGGTTGTTTTCAAAGTAGCCCTGCCTTATCTAATTACAACATATTATTGTTATTATTCCCATAACACATACATATATTGTAATACCTGAATCACACACACACACACACACACACACACACACACACACACACACACACACACACACACACACACACACACAAACTCAACAAGTCTGACTATCTTTTTGTACTATGAAACTTCATTTTAATGCTAGTTTCTGAACAGAAAATGTATTAAGTGCTGCTCTTATTTATTTGTTTAGTTATTTCCAATGAGGTATGATAGCTTGCTAACGTGCACTTAGGACCTGGACGTAGCTAGCGGTCCAATATTGGTCGTTTTTCGAGCCTGTAACCAAATAAGGAATTCATCTTGCAATTAATGACAGTTAAAGACAGATTTCTATATTCTACTGCTAGCGGCAGCCATATAGTGCGAAAATTGGCTACGATTGCCCATGTTGTGGTGCGTATGAATACCAGTGGAATCACGTTCAGTGTTGGAGCATTAAGTGGAAGTGCTTATTAACTACATTTAGTACGACGAACGGCAATTGCATAAATTTTATACCAAATGGAAATAGACTATGAAAAAGCACTGCCAGTAATTCCTTCCATTCCACCCTATTCATTTTATACTATAGAATAATCACACGTTTATACAAGAAGAATATCCCTCTGCACTTCGATTTAATTTTCAGGTTTACATTGTCATTTCAACCAAGTAATCGAGTATATGTTTCCGGTTACATGTTGATTTTCTTTGTCTATTGTCTGTATGCAAATTTTAGATTTAAATTAAACAATTTAATCATAACCAATTGTACTAAAGCTATAATTTATAAAACATTAATTGCGAAAAAGTTACTGTGATGATACAGATTCATTAATGCTTTCGTTTATGCATTTAACTGGGGTTTTCTAAAAATAATATATCATTAATATTCCTTTGTTCCCCCAATAGTATCGATGTTTGAGCACCCAACAAAATGCTTTTTTTTAATATTTAGTCCAATGTTCAGGCTTAGTCAAATAGCTTTCTGAAAGCATATGTTAAGTAACTGCATGTATTAATACTTTCTAATTTTTGTGGGAAATACAAAAGTAGTTTTTATTTTATTTTCATTAAACAGATAAAATTGTTTACTGAAAATAAAATACAAACTACTTTTGCATATTTGAACTTTATAAATTGTTTGTTTTTTAATATAGCTCTTTTAATTATATTGTTCAATATAAAACATTTCATTTTCATATATCTTATAAAAACTAGAAAGAATACTCAAGACAATATATAACAAGAAAATTAAGAGCTAAATGATATATCTATAATACTTCAAATGGAGTGTTTGAAAAGCCTGCAGTACGATCAGAAGATTGTTTCAAATCACCTGGAGATTTTGGAGTTACTAACAATAAACTAGACGCGATTTAAAACGGTTTAACAGATCATAAGGCGTTTGAAGTCGTAATTAGATGAATTAAGTTTAGTTGAAATTCAGGAAAGTTCCATTATTTAATTCCGACTTGATGTTTTATTTGCAGAGGAAAAACAAACATCATCTTCATATAAGGAGGTTAGAGTTAAGAACTTTAATTTCTTTTTTGCTGTTGAGAAAAATCCTTATTAAACAATTACTAATTTTGATGTGTTAATTTCTCGAGTATAACCAATGACATAACTGAAATCAAAAATCTTTAAACAGCTTATTTTACTTAAAGAGTTTTCTATTTTATTATAATTTTTGACATCTGAACGAAAAAGTCAAGAAAAGACAACTCTATCAACAAATGAATGTTCGTTTATTCCTGTTTGTCAATAAACAACAAATACGTAGATTTTCACAACAAAAGGACACAGTTTCTCTTGTATATTATCAATTAAATCTTGAGAAAAAGTAAGAGGATAATTGTTAAAAGAAACTTTTTTATCTAAATTATTTTGAAACCATATTTGAAGTTTATACTGTTTCTTATAAAGCTACAAATATTTCCCTTTAGTTAAAACATATTTGTTTCATGTTTCACTTACTGTACAACAATGTATTTTGCAAACAGGCAACACAAACAATAAAAGAATAAAACAACAGTTAATTATCTATTTTCTTATTCATGTATCATTTTTTTGTAGCTTGAAAAACTGAAAACGTTTTTAAAACCAAGATTAGGTTAGAGTGTGTTTTAGTGTAAGTTTAGCAGTTGACTTTTTAGAAAGCAATATTTACCTGTTATTTGAAAAAATGAATAAAAGAGAATCTTTGAAAATATCACTTTAACAATGAGACTATACATAAGCGTCCAAAATAGTCCCGTCCTAGGTATGACGATAAACTACATCCGCGTCCTGGGTAAGACGATAAACTACGTCCAACAGCAAGGCCACTGATCAGGAGGTTTTGAGGAGCGTGGAACCACCTCTTAATTGCTGGTGTTCCCAGGTCCATCCTGACCCGGGGTGGTAGCACCTGTTAGGGTCCCAGCTATAGACAAATAGTTAACAACCAAACTTGTGTAAAAATAGGTTTTAATACCAGAAATACTTTGTAATAAAAGATTATTACCAGCAATATTTTTTGAAGGAAAAATTATCAGCAATACTTAAAAAAAAATACCAACAATACAAACAGCTACACATTCTTTGAAAAAAATATGACCAGCTCTAGATTTCTTCAAGGAAAAATATTCCCAGAAATAGATCTTTGAAGAAAAACATATTACCAGCAATAAACATTTCGTCGGCATTAAATAAGCCATTGAGGTTGATATGCTGTAAAATAAAACAAACCAAACCAAAATAGTCACCTGATGTGACTGGATAAATAGCTAGGGATAGAGATAGATAGCTATATAAATAAGAATGTGCACACAACATATGACCTTGGTTATACACAAAAGTTGATACACACACATAAAAGTTCATATCACATATGGTTGTACAAAAAGTGAAAAATTGATGTGAAGAAAAGATTTACTAAAAATGTTAGCAATATCTTTTGGTATAGAAAGCGAGATTAAACTTTAAATACAACTAAACGAAATGAATGTATCTTTTTGAGGCACAAAGAACATTCTATACTTATTCCTAATACCATTTCTATCTTTCTTAAACCTATAAAATCATTCCCCAATGCCCTGAAATTGTTTTGAATTGAGCATCTTTCACTTCAAAAGAAGTCAGTTTTTCCATGACTGTTTACCATTTAATCGATATTGATTATCTGCTGTAGGCAAAAAATGTTAAACTTGCCATGACCTTTAATAAAAATTCTTTAAAAAAATGAAAATTTTGATTATCTTCAAACAAATAAAATACTCAGATTTTGATTACGGTTTGATTTTGAAAACAAAACATTCAGAGAAAAATGAAGAAATAATTGTGTAACTTTTGGCGATAAAAGAATTTAATTCCATTTGGAATTTTGCGTCAAAGTCACGATAACTTTCAAGCACCTTGTGCGTTTGCATAAAATAAATGACTCTAAATACAGCGCGCTAATCAAAATTAAGAATATAGGCAGAATAAGAAGCAAAGAACTCTACGAATTTCCAATTAATTTTTTCCTTTATGAGCTTCAGTTTTTAACACAATTATTCTTTATGAATTATTAATTATCACTTGCAAAAACGTAATAAAAAATGAATAAAAAAGACAAAGGCAAATAAACTAAAACAACAAAATCTAAATACTCTTAAGCGAGTCGCCGTAAGCAGTTTTCTTAAAATGCAAAAAATATTGATTCTTTTTTAGAACTTTGGAAGCTGTTCCTATTTTAGTTGGCACTTTCAAATTACGAAACAAAGTTTTGCAGTTAAATGACAAAAGCTCAATTTTCGGGCACTTATAACAGCGTGCGTTCTCACACATGCTGAAAGCATGTGTAGACAGATAGATAGACAGATAAGAGAAAAATAGAATTAATAAAGTGAGAGGAGTCTTTCTGTTTCCGATAGATAAAGACATTCGAAAATACAATGGCTAGTGTTAATTCACACTTATGCACACAATAATTTCTATAATAATGAAGATGAAATCATTATATGAATCTTTGTAATTATTTTTTCGCAAAATATTATCTGCGATTTATTATATAAAATAAGACCAAATATCGTATTTGTCACTGAGTTGTAAGAAAGCGTCAGAAGCAATTGCCTTTACCGATTAATAGAAAATTATGGCACAGGTTCCTGTAGCCAGCAGTGTTTCTCTGAGAGGAATTTGCCTTTACTAATAGAGGTTAAAGAGAAGGGTCAGTTGAGCAGAACACCGTGTGCGCTCAGTAATATTAGTACCGAGGCATCTTCACAGAACATAGCTTTCAGATATCTCGCAAACCCGTATTCATGGTTGGTGAACAAAATGGAAAACTGCAAAACTAAGTAGCAATTAGTGTAGCTAGAGCGGTATTGGGTTAGACACGAACACAGCATGTAGGCGAATAAAATCGACCAATCAGAGTAAGCGAAACCTTGAGAAAACACGCGTCGAAAGTAACCGCGGGAAATGTCAGATATCGGTGTTCTAGTTGCACTCATCAATTCACAATGATGTAAATGGTTGAAAATTGATGTCACCCTCGAGTAGTTGGATAAATTGTGTGTCCGGCCCCTGGCTGTGCACTTACACTATAATGCGGATGTTTGCTTTTTGTCTCCAATGGCTATAGAGAATATATCTTTCCACACACACATATACACATGCAAAAATTTGCACACTTGCTTGAATAACAAGCAAGTTTGAAAGTTACATTTCATACTGATGAAATCAGTGTGTACTCATGTTCATAACCGTGCTTAGAATACATATTGTATTAAATAGATGCTGTGCAGCCTGAGCATTTGAAAGTTAGATTATATATATATATATATATATATATATATATATGTATATATATATGATCATACGACCACATTTAGACAAATAAAAAGTTATACTGAAAACTAAGCTGCCGGAAAAATCTTTTTTGCTATCAATCAGGTAGCAATTTCAAAAGTGAAAAACGTTTTGGAATTCTACGGAAAGTATAACTTTAAATCTTTAACTATGATATACAGACCTTAACACTCGGTAGATTTTGATGGGCAAAAAGAGAAATTTAAAAAATTTTACATTAAAACCGGAAATTAACAAAGGAAACTTAAAAAAATAATGAAAATGTCTATGTACAAAATCACGAAGGGGTTTCAATATTTAAAACGTATTTTATATTTTTGTTTTATAATATATCATCATTTACAGGAAATAAATATGCGTAAGGTGAGAGTCTCGTCAATGGAATCGATTAATTAAAAAATATATTAAAAATTTCAGATCCCTCGCTGAATGTTTGTACATCCTATATATAAGTGTGCTGATATGTAGAAGGCGATTGCATAAATATTATCTAATTAAAAAGCAAATATATTAAACCATTCTATTTATTTACCCTTTTAATAAATAAAAATCTCGTTGCGTTCCGAATAAATAATACTTTGTCACTATTCTGCTGTTTCTTTTAGGATTATTTTAATACATTTTTCTCAGATCTGGGATTTTAGAAATTAGAAAATCTTTTATATTTTTGAAAACGTTTTTAAAACCAAGATTAGGTTAGAGTGTGTTTTAGTGTAAGTTTAGCAGTTGACTTTTTTAGAAAGCAATATTTACCTGTTATTGGAAAAAATGAATAAAAGAGAATCTTTGAAAATATGACTTTAACAATGAGACTCTGTACATGCAATATGAAATGTTTTGCATTGAATAAGTAACTAACACACATTTTCTGAGTGTTTGTGACTATGTGTGTTTTAACTATACATAAGTAAATTACAAATAGTTATCTTCGAATTTTCTTTCATAAAAAGTAATAATTTCGTTATTTTGAATTATATATATATACATATATATATATATATATGTATAAAGGGTGTTACAAAATAAAAATAGGTGCGGATTAAAGCAGATAATAAAAGATGGGTGTGAATTTGAAAGATTCCTGATTTTATATTTCTTATCTGATCCTTATACATTTTTTTTCTTTCTTTTTCGATTTTAAATACGGAATTTTCTTGGATTTCGCTTGTACTTACTTCTAGAACTTTTCGTGGATATATATATATATATATATATATATATATATATATATATATATATATATATATATATATATATATAGAGAGAGAGAGAGAGAGAGAGAGAGACAGACAGACAGACAGCGTGAGAGAGAGAGATTTTAAGTATTTGTCTGGAATAATTTCATTATGTATTTTGTATTTTATTAGCACGGTCCAATTGTAAAGTGTTAACGGAATTTTAATCATTGAATATTTTCGTTCCATACTGAAATTTAAACTCGTTGATAATTCCTGTTTAATTTTTAAATTCAACTTATTAGGTTAACCGCCAATTTCTACTTTGTTTTCAATACTGCCACCATAATCACTTTTGTAATGGTTATTGTTAACCTTACTAGAAATATTTCTATCATACAATTTATTATTATTATTATTATTATTATTATTATTATTATTATCATAAGCATTAGTATCTGTTTAATTTTGAAGTTTTACTTAATGAGTTCAGTGAATTTATGTAGTGATTTATAGTCTCAAATGGTCATCCTAATTAATCAAAAGTTCAACTAAATTCACAGTACAAGTAAACAACCACTTATTAGAAATCCATGAGGTCAGACATTTTTGGATTTCTGATTTTTTTTATTCCAGATTAATAGTACAATTACTGTTATAAAAAGGTAGGTAATTAAATCAACTGTTAGTTAATAGCTACATCTTTGCAGTAAATAAATAATAGTACAATGTATCAGTAGAATAATAAATTAAATTAAAGACAGACCAAAAATTACTTTTTATTTTTAAAGGAAAAATGTTCGGTTTTCAGAATTTCGGATAAAAGATTGTGTACTTGTATGTTCATAGTCAAACACATGGGCTTACAGATATTAACACACAGATAAATATTTATCTATGTATGTATATTTTTAAGGGATTGGTGGATTGCTTTAAAATACAATATAATATTTAATTACTATAAATATTATATGTTCTGGATACACGTGTTTAAGTAACATCAGTTTATTTTTATTTTTTTTTATCAGTGAAAATCTGTACAGGCCTAGAATTTGTGAAGACCCACTAAAGAAAATGTGACCCCCAACAGCAATCAAAACAATATTCCTTTTATCAATCAGGGAAATCACTTTTAAGTCAAATGTATCTTTATCGATTAAGCTACGAAGAAGAAAGACTCACTTAGTATATTTAAGAAACACACAATTCTCACTGAAATCCTTAAAAACAATCGACATTATTTCTTCTTTGCTTTAAACGATATATTTAGTGAGTCTATTTGATACAGTAATTTAGAAACTGGAAAATATTAGAAACCAAAAACTGTACGGAACTGTTACGTAATATCAGTTATCTTATATGGCAATGAATGTTGAACTGTCTCCTCACAGATAAAGCAACTTGAAGCAATATAAATGTGGATCTACAGAAGGATGCTAAGAATACGATGGATTGAACACGTGAGCAACGACGGAGTTTTAGAGAAAATAGAAGCAAAAAGGCCACTTAAGATTTTTAGGGCACATAATGAGGAAAGGGGGCTTGGAAAATTTGATAATCACAGGACGGATTGAAGGCAAGAAGGACAGAGGAAAACAACGCATAACCTTATTTGGCGAGCGTGTGTAAATTGAGCGAAGAACAGAGCTTAGGAGACAGAGTTTAGGAGTGATAACGAAAAGACAAAATTTATTAAGAGTTAAAAAGGACAGGAAATGGTGGAAAAAACATGATCGGCAACGTCCTGAGCTGCGAAGTTTGGTTCATTGTGAGGGTATCAGGTTTAGGCTGATTGATGTTTGTCTGGTAGCTAAGTTTGTAAAGGTGATAACTAATTCAACAGTTGACTATATATTACTACTGGTTCTTCAATGCGAAAGAGAAGATTGGTAGTCTTCTCTTAGCGTTTGTGCAGTTATGTCATGTCTATCTCTGGAGGTGAAAATTTAGTTTATCGTGGCTACAACCGGATAGCACTATTTGGGGGCGAGAATGGCATATTGGTTATCAAAGGTCAGAAGGTTAAGTCTGATACGCGTGACCTCACTTTCACTGATGACGTCAGCATTAGCTTGTAGGTCTCTAGTATCTATATTAATTTCAATACCTTATTTTCCAACGTAGTCAGGAATTAGTATGTGAATTTCGGTCTGTAGATTATCATAGTTAGAGTGGCAATGGATATTTTTATTTTAAGTTTAGCTTTTGTTGTTTTAAGTTTCTTTCTTAATTGTCTTTTAGTATATTTCATTCTCCAACGATTGTTGGGCAATGGCATTTCGTGCATGCTATATTTTATCCACTTATCTGTTGACAAATCTGACAGTGTATTATTATTAAATACTAGAATCTAGATGATACGTTTTCTCATCGGAGCAAAGAATCCGCTAAGTGCTATATTTTGTCTGTATTTTTACAGTTACTAAGATATTTTAATTTCATTTTCACGATTTAACAAAGATATTAGAGAATAAATGCATTTCGCTAATTAAGAACTTTATTGAAAAATTGACTGATATTTTGTATTGTTTTCATCGCCTCCGCCATCGACATCAGGCATTCCAGTTGAAGAGAAAGAATGAAAAACAACATAATGAAAGAAAACGACCCCACCAAAAAACAAACAAAAACCCCCAAATAAACAAAAATAAAAAACAAAAAAACAAACAAACAAACAAACAAAAAAGAGAGAATAAATTAAAGAGAAAGCACTCTTCTGTCTGATTTTTCCAGTTGAAAGTCTCATAATTTGTCAAATCGATTCATAATAAATATATAATGCATAAAACATTTAAATAAATGTAAATGAGGTGTATTATATACTTTATATAAAGACGTTTTAGAACTATAACCATTGATACAAAATAATATTTTCTTGTATTTATGCAATAAAGCATATTTATTTTTTATAATAACAATTTGTCAGGAATCTTATTATGAAATACGATCGTAGTCAAGAATAAATAAAAAATAGAGATGAAAAAAATCGGAAATGATAGGACCGACCAAAACAAATAAAACAGATCTAACGAATTAAAAAGAAAAGGGAACAGAAAAATTGTGTCATTTTTTTTAATATTTGGCACTTTCTCTTGAAAATATAGTGAAAATTACCAAGAATATTACATCATTTCCTGTAAATGCATATTTCGCTCTCGCTAAATATGGAGATCATCGGACAATGGCGTGTCCCTGTGTGTATATTTACTCAATGAAATGCACAATGCATTGACTCTTCTTATATATTATGCTTGATTTACTAAAATGTAATAAAAGTTGATCTTTATGTTTTTAAATTTGTATCTTGTTATGTCTTGCTTTCGTCCTATTCACTAGACGATAGGACAAATATTTACAATAACACATTATCCACCACGTGTAACAACAAAGTTATTTAACATTGTACACGAACACAATCATGGATGTGAAAACCACGTTATTCGAATTTTTTTCAGATTTCGGAATGGTGATACAAAGAGGCATTGAAAATTTCTCGACTCCAGCAAGAAAAATGGCCTAAAATCATGAAATATCAATGATATTCTAAATAGTTCAACAATTTAAAATATTCACAATGAAGTTCAAAATATTTGGACCATCGTTTCTTCAACGCCTCCAAGAAGAAATTCTGAGATTTTGGTCATTAAAGTACTGTTTTGGTATAGCGAAACGGACCGAGAACCAGCTATTACTAAAACTCAGAAGGCCAAATGTAATATCGAAGAAGTATAATATTTATGAGTAATTTATAATTTCTGCAATTAATTTTATGAATATTTACATTGAGCGCAATAAATAAAGTCTATACATAATATTACAGCTTGTGTGCTTAGTAATAAAGTGGTCAATAAACAGATCATTTCTAAGTAATACTTTCAGTAAAATTTCAATCATAATCAAGTTCGAACTAATCTAATCGCCAGCACATATATAGTAGGGGGAAACAAGTATTCGTACACATACAATTTTTTTAATTTATTGTATTTCCAAATAAATGAATAAAAATACTTTTCATATAATTAACTGTTCACAGATGCATAATAACTAAATATGCATAGAAAAGAGTTAAAAAAATTTGATTTAATAGAAATAAATTCCATTCTGTGTAAAAGTTAATTATATGAAAAGTATGTTTATTCATTAGTTGGAAATACAATAAATTAGAAATGTGTATGTGTACGAATACTTGTTTCCCTCCACTGTACATTTAATGTCATACATTCACTTCTTTGGTTTGCACAATCAACAGATGATCAATGTTTGCCTATGTAATGTTTTATTGTTTTATGGTCATCGCTATCATTGTAAAGCTTGAACAGCCTATCTTTCATGTACACTGTTCATTCTGACATGTTAATCTTCAGTAAGACGCCGCACAGATGCACCATGACTATGTTTCTACTGTGACCCTACTTAGTGACGTGCTGTGAGTTGCTAGCGCCATAGGCAAGACAAGCATTGCGCTTCGTCAGCATTTCCTACAAGATTACTGGCGGGAACATTCTTTGGTGAGGGTAATTCGGTAATTCGTAATTTAGCATCCTGTTTTCATCACATACACAATTATGTTTCATAAATATGAAACATCTTATTTCCAATACTTTCAAAGTCAACACATGTCAGTATGAAAGTGTGAAATCCACGCAGCGTCGACTACTTTCAAAATCTGCAAAGGTTCAAATTTTGCCTCCATATTGCCGACATGGCCCAGCTAAGAAAAGTCTTTTGATCCCACACTCTGCTTTCCAGTTTCCACTGTAACTTTCATACTTAGTGAAACACCTTAAAAGTGGGTTAGCTAGATAAACATTTGCATTTACTGTGTGAGGGAAAAGGAATACTATTATTTTTTAAATTAATTATTACTATTTTATTTTTACATTTTGCGACCTTATTTAAGTCGCTCTTAGTCCCGCCCATTCTACGCGACTTACTCTACTTTCTTATAAATGGATAAGGTATTTTATTATCCGGGGAAATTCAACTAAAATCATAATCACTCTCGCACATATACTTCTAAATTACTGAGAGAATAGGGCTATTAGGCATATATTCAGAAAAGAGAAAGAAAGAAAGAAAAAAAAGAAAGAAAAAAAGAAAGAAAGAAAGAAAGAAAGAAAGAAGATATAAGAAATACTTCGGTGAAACACTCCGATGACAGACGATTTCTTGGTGTCGATTGAGTAAGGATTCTTGTTTGCAAAGTATACCGGCATACCTAAAGAATAAATTATTTAGCTAGTTAGGTAGACAAAGAGTGTAATTATATTACTTTCGTAATATTCTATCTGCCTTTTTCAGACCAATTTCTTATTTTACTCAGAACTATAGTAGTCAGCTATGGCTGAATACGGAATGTTGGCTAAATACGTCATAATGTTCGAACCAGAGCGTGATTTACTTTATTTTATAATTCTTTTTGTTTTAGTGACATAGGATTAACAAACAAACTGACAAAAAAAGTGACATTGGCATTTATATAATAAGGAAAAAGCGAAAAGGTCGTGCATAATATAAATAAACAAAATAGTATTGATACTTTTTTTCGTATAATTCTAGCTTTGTTTTAAAATTGTTCAAGTTTAATGGCTTTTCAAATCATTTGGTTAAGCGAAATTTTAGGACGAAATTTTGGACGAAATTTACTAGCATAATTGTTTGAAGTTTTACAAACGTAACCAAAATAAATTCCTATTTCGTTTGGTATTTAAATATAAACTCAAAAGTAGCGTATTGGTAGAACGTTATTGTTAGATAGAAGGAATGTTAAACAACTATTCTGGATATTGTGGACTTCATATAATTGTAGCAAATTAAGTACAAAGATCAAATGCACACTTTAAATAAGTTACTGGTTTAGCACGTGAAAAAATCTTTATATTCAAGTTGCTTCAAGCAATTAATATTTTATAATTTGTATTTAAGCAAATATTCACTACACAAAATTTTCTTAATTTTTGAGAGTGACATTCAAGATTTCTAATAAATTCCGAGAAAAAAACACACTTATGCATTTAAAAATTTAATACGGTGGTATTATGGATGGGAGGCTGGTACCGAAACTCGAGTTGTATAGCTAAAAGGTATGGAACGGAATTATTTTATAATAATCAGGAGAAAGATTTATTGTAAAATATGCATTTTGTAGGCTAACAAATATATTAGATAGTTTTGGCATCAAGTGATTGTAAGTTGTAAAGATACATTTTGCTTCTTCGGAATTAATTATATTTAATTTTCTCTATGTCTGCATTTTGACGTTACCAATTTCATAAAACTTTATATTTGTTTATATTTATATATTTGTTTATAAAACAAATATTTTACAAGAAATTTCTTCTTCCAACGAAGAAGCCTTTCCCAAAAAAATATTGATGTTTAGTCATTTGGTCAGATATTGGGAAATGGGTCGGGGCGATAATTTTTCAGTATCTCCTCGTAAGATCTGAGAAGTGAGATAAAAAATTGTTCAGATTTAAATATTTGAGTGTGCAGCGTTGCGAAAACTCAAGCTGTACCTACAAATATGGACAGAATTAAACATATCAATATCGTTCTAAAACAAATGTTGGCACTAGATTTCTCTCCTTAAATCTCTATAATTTGCAGTTAAAATTTGTCTATTTACATAAAACATATTGCGATTGAGATTATATACATAAATAATCTATTATATATATATATATATATATATATATATATATATATATATAATAGCTGGCCACACGTATTCGAGGATACCCATCTACTAGGGCGGCTAGCTAATCCCTAATTCAGACGCTCGCTCAGGCACATTTGCATTTGTTCAATACCCACAGGGCCCAGCTGTGGTTTCTACTGCAACTATGCTGAGCAGACGTTAATTACAGTTTCTGGGAAAGAGAGCATGTTATCTAGCGTGATCAACAATCTGAACAAGGCCAGCACATTCAAATTCTCGTTGGGTCAACCCGTGGTATGGTTTTCAGGCACTTTCCAAAGGTGCCGCACGCTGGGATCGTCCCCTCCGGACCGATAACATCAGAAAATCTCCTTCCTTCCTGACATATATATATATATATATATATATATATATATATATATATATATATATATATATATATAAAAAGCCGCCCTATCGGCCGACATTTAAACAGCTCCTGTGGAGGATTCTTGATTCTTTGATTTCACAGTAGGTAAGGAGGAATAGATGTGATAGGTAGCAATAAACTACAGAAAAACGTAAAATTGATAGCTGCATCTAAGTATTTAAGCTTACCTTTTGAAAGTTCAACAATAATTCTTCTGTCGCCACTTTATTTAAAGACAATTTGATATATGTAGGTCATTAATTTCCGTACAAACAATTATTTCACAGAAGACTTTCGTTGGATTTCGCAATTAATTTCGATTATTCCCAAATTTATTTTGAAGTTGAAAAAACTGCTACCACAAAAAAAATTGTCGCAAAAAATCATGTAAAAATATCGCCCAAAACAATAGCAGTAATGAAAAATTGGGAATCTAAAATTTCAGAATTGCGGGTCTAGATTTGGCCCGAAATGTTTTTATTTTGCTCACGGCAAAATGGTATGTTGGGCTACTCAGGAGTAAAGTTGAAAAAAGTGTGACACAGTGACGACATATTGACATTCGCATTCATTTATTATTATTATTATTTATTATATCTATCTATCTATCTATCTATCTATCTATCTATCTATCTATCTATCTATCTATCTATATCTATATCTATATATATATATATATATATATATATATGAAGAAAATATCTGGAAAAACAAAACAAAAATCCTTAAAATGCGATTATGTTGTTTTAATATGAATGAAATGTCGACGTCTGACGTTTCGGTTTAATAACCTTCTTCAGGACAATATTCATTAAAAATACAATTAACATAATCAGTATAACACGACGAAAACGATGGACATAGAAACAAGTCTTATCCAAAACAGATAAATGAAAATTTTAAATGATCAGCTTTCCGTTTGAGCGTGGTTACGTTGTCGTCAAATGGGCGACGCTTTCACAACGTATTCTTAAAAATTTTATAAATTTGATTCCGATGGAAAGATTTTTCATATATAATTCGTTAGAAAATCTTTTCTGTTCTTGTAGGAATACGCGGAGACTAGTAGATTCCTGTATCTTCGGATAAGCATGCAGTCCTCCATGTAATAAAATGAATTCAGGTTTGTATTTCCAGTGGACAGTATGATAAGCAAATATAAATGGATATAAATCCGACAGAATGAAGAAAATATCTGGAAAAACAAAACAAAAATCCTTAGAATGCGATTATGTTGTTTTAATACAAACCTGAATTCATTTTATTACATGGAGGACTGCATGCTTATCCGAAGATACAGGAATCTACTAGTCTCCGCGTATTCCTACAAGAACAGAAAAGATTTTCTAACGAATTATATATGAAAAATCTTTCCATCGGAATCAAATTTATAAAATTTTTAAGAATACGTTGTGAAAGCGTCGCCCATTTGACGACAACGTGACCACGCTCAAACGGAAAGCTGATCATTTAAAATTTTCATTTATCTGTTTTGGATAAGACTTGTTTTTATGTCCATCGTTTTCGTCGTGTTATACTGATTATGTTAATTGTATTTTTAATGAATATTGTCCTGAAGAAGGTTATTAAACCGAAACGTCAGACGTCGACATTTCATTCATATTAAAACAACATAATCGCATTTTAAGGATTTTTGTTTTGTTTTTCCAGATATTTTCTTCATTCTGTCGGATTTATATCCATTTATATTTGCTTATCATATATATATATATATATATATATATATATATATATATATATATATATATATATATATAGAGAGAGAGAGAGAATTAATTAATACAAGTAAAAGGTTTGTCACTTAACTGATTGATGTTACCTTTACCTGACTGGGGGCTTTGTAGATAGATCCTCTGGAAATTACTCCGTCCACACGTCAGAGGCTACCAGCAATTGACTGCTTATATTTCTCAATTTTTCTTTTTTATATGCACTTTTCATTGGTCTAAGTTTTCTTTTCATAGTATATGTGTAATATACTGCCTGGCGCTAACTAAATGGTAGAAACCGCTGTAGCATGAAGGTTGGTTTTATGTCATATATATATATATATATATATATATATATATATATATATATATATATATATGACGATGAGTTTAGACCAAGTCATTTTTTAAAAATAAAGAATGAAAAATGTTATTTTTTTCTTAATAGTGTGGTCGTTTGGACATTTCAAGAAAGAATTTGATTAGAGCCATATGCAGATATATTTTCAAAGAGGGAGATGAAAGGTTTCTCAACAAATCTTTACAAGTTTATTTCAATCTTGGAATATTTATGTTTACCGGGAATGAAGTGAACATCATATGTATTCACACACATTACATAATAAATCATTTCATTTTAAAATAGCAATACTTAAATAGACTGGTCTCTTTAAAAAGGAAAGAAAACTTCAAGTATGTCAAAAAATCAGGGATCAGTTTGACGTTGTATTTATATTGTAAACAAGACCCCACCCATCTAAAATAATAACAAAATTAATGTTTTTTGATTCTGACAAATTGCCTGAGTAGAAGAAGCTAGGCAACAAAAATGAGTCACGAAAATATTTTTATTTATAAGAAATTAATAATTAATATTCATGTCAGAAAGTAAAGGATTCTTTTGACATTTACTGTACATATTTTTTTTGTTTCAATTTGATTTTATGCTGAAAAAAGCTTTATATTTTTATACAGTAATACAGCAATCTAGTTCTTTCCACATATTCTAAGCTAATAATGTAATGTTTGATTTCTTTTTTGAAAATGTTTCACTGCAATGTATCATTGCTAATAATTCTAGTCATCATAATCTATGTTGTCAATAAAAATATTTGATTTTGCTTTATTTTTATCAATTCTTTTAAAATTTTACGTTAATATTACTTTTTACAAATAACAAACAGAAATTTTACAAATTCTAAAAAAATTGCAGCGGTGCCCTTAGTCACTGCCGCGGTGCCCTCATTTTTAAGGAGTCCACCAAGGCAATTTTTGCGTACCTTTATCTTAGGTTAAAATCATCGCTGTACCCCCACCCCCACATATATATATATACTTTACGGCATTTTATTTTTGCGTTACGATTCCGTTTTAATAATATCTGCGTCATCTGATATAATTTCAGTGATAATTCAATACGAGCAGTATTATGCAAGATAGTGCATTATATGTTCTTTATGTTCTATGTTTGTTATGTTGCAAATATTTTTGCGCCGTACGTTGTATAAAATAAGGCTCGAAGTATTTTGATTCATATTTTTTAGAAAATTTAAGCGAGGAAAATCAACAAAATAAATTTATTTTATAGATTTTTAGATATGAAAAGATGACTTAAATAAATTAGTGAAGCTGGTGAAAATTATAATTTCAGAATATTTTTTAACATCTGCTCTGTTAATTTCATAAAAATGTTTAATTTTATGTTTCAAATTTCGGTAAGTAATCGGTAATTGATAATGTATAAATCGAGTTGATATTAAAGAAGGAAATAGCTATATAAATTATAAATATTTCTTTCAAACGTTTCAGCACATTATCTATGAAATCAATTCAATGGTATCAATTTTGAAAATATATCAAGAAAGACTAAAGTCAGCATTTTAAATCGATTCGTATTTTCAACGTTCCGATTATATGTTTAAATATGAATGTCATATTTGCTACTGAAATAAATTTATTACTTGCTCCTTATTTACTTGGCATAAATAGTCAGAAATATTCCATTGTCTGATGTTAGAAAGAGATTTTTGTTTGGTCTGAAATTCAAATTTTTCTTTTACTTGCTCTTTTTTTATTATCCAACTTTTTATTGTCTTTGTTTCTGCTGTGTTAAGATTCGCATAAAATTTACAAGTTATTGATGAATAGTTTAAACTTAACAAGAAGCGATTATTGAATGAATCAGTTTCACTTTATCGCAGTCACTTTATCACTGATAACAGTTTAACTGACTTCTTCACGTAATTTGCGATATTTAGATTTGCAAATGAGATTATGTCAGTTTTTCCACGATATTATATTGTTTCGGCTTCTTAGGAAAATGGTAAATACGAATTTATTCGATTTTAAGGGATTCTTCTGGTATCTCTCAAAGAAACAGATTTTTTCCATAAGAGTTAAGTAACATTCATTATCAATGGGCAAAATTTGTTCTTAACGGAGTAGTTATTAAACTTTGTCTCAATCATCTTCACAGTAAATTGATAATACTCTTTTGACCTATACAATTGCATATATTCATCCTTGTGAATGTGTATATATATATATATATATATATATATATATATATATATATATATATATATATATATATATGTGTGTGTGTGATAGATAAAAACGCACGAACACACACGCACACACACACACACACACACACACACACACATATATATATATATATATATATATATATATATATATATTGACATTAACCAGAAATGTCTTTTTGCTTCTTTATTACTTTTTTCAATTTGCGTATAAGTTGTCACATATCCCACCCAGATTCAATTTATGAAGAAACGCTAATGTTTTTTTGAGTACTTTCGAATATTACTAGCTATTATATAAAATATTAATGCATGAATCTTTATTTTGTTATTGATTAAAAAATAATTATTTGAATGAGTTTTTTTTTATTTAGCCAAATCAAGAATTCGTTAAGATTCAATGATATTTCGTTTATTTATATCTTTTTTGTATTTGAAGCCAATGGATATAGATGAACATGCAAAGAGAATATATCAGTTTGCATGCATTTCATCCAGGGAAACTTAATATTTAATTACCCATTCTATTCTTGGGGCTAATGGTGCGTAATTAGCACAGAAGTGTGATAGACAAAGATAAATAGACAATTGTCCGTTTCTTGGTCGTTGGATGAAGTGATCTTTCTGTGGTGTGATCTATTGACTGCAGAGCATTTGCTTATAGGAAAAAGATAAAAAGCAGGAAAAAGAGGAATATTTCATGATGCAAGTGTTAATGGAGAAAAAGATCATTGGAATAAAAGAAAATACATTTTGTCTATGTTTCCAGTGGGCGAAATCCGATGTCAAAAGATTCTATTTTTTAAAGAAAGAATGAAATCTAAAAGTGAATAAAGGAACGATTGGCAACATCCTGCTCGTGATGCACGCGTGTACACACCCACATACATGCACAGTCGTGTACGCATCTTTATTCCTTTCTCCTCGAGGAGGAGGAAAGCTCTTCAACTTTAATTGCACTTCAAGTTTGGGGTTGAATTTTAAATCAATTGCAGTTGGTCCGTTTCTCATAGTTTTGGTTCCCGCCCTGCACAGAAGGCAAATTTGATGAAGTCAGGTTGATTCAAGTAAAAGAATTTCTGCATATACTTCCCAGCTATCATCATACTTGTATGGACTAATATGAGCTGCATATGCTTACACACATGCACATGTATAATCTCTCACTCTCTTTCTCTCTCTCTATCTCTCTCTCTCTATATATATATATATGTAAAAAATGTATATATATATATATATATATATATATATATATATATATATATATATATATATATATATATACAAAATGTTGATATATAATGATGATTGGGAAATCTGTTATATCTATGACTTGAATCACGTCGATAAAGATTACCCGTTAATTAATGGGCTGTATAATTTCTTAATAAGTTGATGTGTAAATGAAATTACATGTTCACAAAATTTATTCCGTGGCAAAATAATTTACAGGAAACTGAAATAAAAATATTTTTAAGATGTTATCTTTAATCTATTTACAAACATGTATCTAGAAAGAGTTTTAAAATATCACATGATCATTTCATGTCTTATGGATGAGATAAATTCATTTTATTCATTCAGTTTACACTGAATCAATCCATCAGTCAATATTTGTTCTTTATAACAACTGATTTTCTTATTCTATTCATTCATTCAGCTTTGCTTTGATGAAATCTCTTTACCAAACAAGATTTCTACATCGATGTGATTTCTGGTAGTTTTTAAGTCTAAATATTTTCTTATTCTGGAAAAGAAAACTTCGTTTATCTTTTTAAAGTTTTAACAATAAAATTATGATATTAGTTATATTCGTCTGTTATATCTAAAAAGTCGGTTGTAATAAATGACGATTTTGGTTTTAGGAAACGATTATAAAAAAAAAAAATATTTAGACATTAAAATGTATTTTTAAATAAAACTGGGAATTAAATATTATTTTTCATTTCGATAGTGTCGGTAAATTAAAGTTTCCCAAAGTTGAAATCGATAAATTTTGTAACAAATTATTATTATTATTATTGTTATTATTATTATTATTATTATTATTAATAATAATAATAATAATAATAATAATCCATTTTATTTTTAATATAATTTATTTCCTATTACCAGAATCAGATAGTGAAATAAATGATTTAAAAATATTGGTAAATATTCAGTTTCAGTTGTTCGTTATTTACGTTCATGTCATAAAATGTTCAGAAAATAATTTTTTTCAGTCTATTTCCCAAAATCCTACTGGAATAATTCAAAGGATTTCATATTCGTCGAAAAACACAGGTCATTGCAGCATTAATATTGCTCAGCTGTTGATATTTTAAATAAATAATTTGCCTACTTCATTAAAGATTTTCATTTTTTTCTTACTAATCGAATGTAACTTTTTATCTTTTTGACTAAAGCATTTATAATTTACTTTAGGAAAGAAAAATACATTTCATTAAAGATATTATTTAAAACTAAAACATCATAGCTAAACATTAGTACACAAATTTATGATAATAGTTTTAAATTTATTCATAAGTCGTAAATTTACATTTCTTTTCATAATAACCACTTGAAAGCCATGCTAAACATAAGATACGGGCTCTGCTTTTGTTGTGTAAAGAGTGAATCCATAGGGATTATTTTCTTTGTTTCTCTTTTTGCACCTGTACTGGAGTGAGCCAGCAGCTATCATCATTGTGGACTGCCAATGACCAAGCCTTAGGCAGACACAAGGCAGCACTAAAACATTCACTGGATTAAATAAATTTATGAAAAAAGCGAAAGCGAAATAAAAATGAGCAAATTTATCCACTCTCTGTCTGTATAAAATATTTAACTGTAAATTTAACGTACAAGTAACGTTTATAGTCCAAAACACTTATTCATATAATCTGATGAGTAAAGTTGCGCAAAAGAAAATGAAGCTCAAACAAACAGTAGAGTAAAAAGTAAAATATTGAGTCTATATGATTTTGTTCAATAGAAAAATAACATTATGTACGTCGAATTCATTTTATACATTCATGCCAAACACTTTTAATTTTGCCTTTGTGTATGCCACTAAAAGAAAATACATGTTTATCTTTCAAGAATTCTAACTTGCAATTGTATTAGTGTTAGACAAAGTTTAATTTAACTTTTCATACCAAAGTTAAAAGTTGCCAAACAATGAATCGAAAAAGAAATGTTATAATAAACTGGAAAAAAAATTTCCATTCGATATCGGATAATATAAGTCTCCTGCGTTCAAAGTAAGTCTGACAATTAATCCAATAATAATAATAATACTGCCACCTTATAATAATGAAAATAAAGCAACGAGAGATAAACATGGCCAAAGGATAGAAATGCTTTAAAGAAGAGCAGGAGAGGGTAGGTTATTACAACTAAAGCAAAATACTGATTGCTTATACAAAAACTTTTATCATTTAGAATTAGTTTGTAAAGTTCTACCAAAACAACTCAGATTAAGCTAAATACATGCGTTATCAATTTCATGAAGTTTGCATTTTATGACGGAAGATTCATTTCTAAGTTTCACATAGTTGTTCAATAATTTTCTGAAGATTTGTGGTCATAATATGTTTGCTGACATAAACACGCAAAATGACTCACGTACATATTAATGTATATTATAAATATACGAGCATATTACCCGTTAAGACTAACGAAATTATTTAAGTATATAGATCGGCATTGGTTTGGTTTTTGGTTTGGTTTAGTTTGTTTTACGGCATAGCAACATCTCAATGGGTTATTTAATGTTGACAAGATTTTTTTTATTGCTGGTAATGTTTTTTCCAGCAGTGTATTGCTGGTAATTTATAAAAAAATGTATTGTTGGTAATAACTTTTTACAAAGTATTTTTGGTATTAAAACCTATTTTTACACTTTCATGGTGTTTTGCCCTCAGTTTTGGGGGTTAACTATTTACCCATAGTGCTACCACCCCGGGTCAGGATGGACCTGAGAAGACCAGCAATTAAGGGGTGGTTCCACGCTCCTCAAAACCTCATTGCCTTGCTGTTGGATGTAGTTTATCGTCTTATCCAGGACGCAGATCGGCACTAGTGACTAAGATCAAAGAATCTGTGCATTGTTCTTACGATCAAAATGTCGTTATGTGGTCTTTTCTCAGAGATCAGTAGTGTACCTGAGAAAAGTGTTGCAAACGTGCGTACACGCACGCTCACACACACACACACACACACACACACACACACACACACACACACACACACACACACATATATATATATATATTATGTATACTTGTTGATCACGCTAGATAACACACTCTGTCCCAGAAACTGTAACTAAGGTCTGCTCAGCATAGTTGCACTATAAACCACAGGTGGGCTCTGTGGGTGTTGAATAAACACAAAATGCGTCTAAGCAAGCGTCTGCAATAGGGATTGGCTAGCCACCCTAGTAGACGGGTATCCTCGAATACAGTGGCCGGCTATACTTGTACACATCTATACTTACATACAACTATTTCTTATATATATATATATATATATATATATATATATATATATATATATATACCTGTACACTTATGTATATGTGCACCCTCGTATATACCCGTTCAGACAAGCACACACACGCGCGCTTACACACATACGCACACAACCATTTTTTTTAGTTTGTGAGGTGCGCTGTTTTTCCTGATATCATGGGTCGCATCGGGATGCCTGGTTTATTTGTATACATATACATACATATACACACATATACACACATATACACATAAACGCACATACACATATACACATACTCACACATATGCACATATATACATATTAGAGCCGTTGGGGTTTGTAAGGTTTTAAATCAGCTGGCTCCAAGTAGGTCCCTGTCCTTCTCTCGAACAACTCCTATACCATTATTGCACTATTATTGTTTCGATGATCGGCGAAATAACGTGTATGGTTCTTGGTCTTAGGTTTACTGTTAAGAACTCTGAGAGATTAACGCGCATTCTCAATGTATTTCCTACTCAGTGAATTCTCTTCTCTTCTGATCAGACTGGCATTTTTTGTTTTTAATCAAGACTAAGAAAATGTTTGTATTATGGTGTGAACCACCAGTGCGTTTAGATTGTTCTTATGCAGAATATCTCTGCGGTGTTAATATAATGTTTTTTGAGGTTCCTGGATATTTTGCTGATATACATCAATGAGTATTTTGTGCAGTCTATTTTATATATCCCTGCATATCAACAATCTATTTCACTTTCTTGAGATTACTTTTAAACAAAATAAATTAAATATCTTATTTATATATCTTTATATTTACTACAGGATTATTTAAAATCAATAGAAGCATTATCTTTAAATCAAATCAAATTAAATCAAATGCCTAATTGTTTGTAATTTTAAGCATGTCTTATAGAATTCATTTTAAATCATTAAAATGAAAAATTATCGAAATAAACCAAACATGAAAAAAAGAAAAAACAAACAAAAAACCAAACAAAAACAAAAACAATTATGATATTATTATTATATTAACATGCCGCATGAGAGTTGTTATTTTTTGTTACTATCTCAAATAGGATTGTAACCAAAGTACGTATAAAGTTTATATAGATACCTCAAAAAAAGAAAAAAAAAAAAGAAAAGAAAAATCGATACCTAAGGCTTAAAATGAATTTTTAAAAAATGAAAAATCTTTCGTGCTTTTTTTTTTAGTTTTAATTTCAACCTAATAGATAAAATTGAATATTTCCAATAAGCAAAATACTTTGCTGTATTTCAAAACGAATTTAAATATATTGTAATTATTCTTTTTCTAAAGCTCTAATTTTAGCCATATTCACAATCCTCTCAGCACAAGGTAATTCTCTTTATTAAAAAAATCTTACAAAAATAAAATATACTTTCCTGTAATTTTATTTGAGGAATATTAGCTGCTTTAAGTTTTAATCAGTCTGATTTGAAACAAATATTACTTACTTTTAGTTTAAAGTATCATGGAAAAGCATTTTTAACATGGGGGAGGGGGAGTGTTTTTATGACCACTCTATTGACAGCTTGATGTTTATGAAATTTAACAAATTTTGTCTACAGGGGATATATCAAATTACTTGATGAATATAACGTGATCGCCTTTTTTATATCATTTTTTAACTACCCAGAAATTTTCAAAATTTAGAAAACTATTCTAAGTAATCTAATATTTTACTGAATTGTAGGTACTTTGGCTCCAAAATTTACTATAGTTACCGCAATTTTTTCTGATAATGTCGTGTATGGACGTCTATTTACAAAAATCGCCACGTTTATAAACACACACACGCAAAATTCAAAATTCTTTTTAAAATACTGGTGGTCGCTGAATTGTAGTAAGCTTTTCACTTATAATTAGTAAATATAGCTTTTACTTAATAACAATATCATCTAACCGGTAAAAATTAATACAGAATTTAAAAAAATTTAAAAATGAAAACAATTCTTGTTAAAATTCATTATGCATCGAAAAAAATTGTCTTAAAACAATAGCGTTCATAATATATCTTATTCATAAAAGCAATTAAAGATATTTTTAATTAAATAATGTCTTAATTTTACTGCATTTTGTATTTTACAATTCTGAACAGATTTTTGGTAACTGAAAGTTCTATTTTAGGAAGAAAAATGATTTAAATTCTCCAAGGAGTTCTTCTTATAGTTAATATAAATATTAAGCCTTACGAAAATTAATTTCTCGAAATTTCATAAAATTAAATAAGTAGGGTAGGATAACAGATGTAAAACAATATATATTTTTACAAAGATATTCTAAAAAAAACGCTTCTAAAATATTTTATTCATTCGTGAAAAATGTGCTGAAAGTTTCATTAAAATCTAACAGTTATTTGATTTCTGCAAGAATTTCAAAATTAATGTTTTTCACCGCAAAAAAGGTCACTAAAAAATCCTGTACTATTTTATCGTCACCAGTCGACGCAAGAGAGAACATTTTAAACAAAATCAAAAAATTCTAAAAAGGATTAAAAATATAATTTAATAAGATTATTTGTTCTTTTCTGTTAATAACATAAAGATTTTGATGATAAAAGTTTGTTTTTATTAAGTTTGGAGCATTTTTTCATCAAGTATGTTCATTTTTTAGAGAATTTTGAGAGGTAGCTAGAAAGTTATATTGTGTTTTATAATATACCAGGGGAGCGGAAAAATTAAGGCTTCACTAAAGTAATTTTAAAACAAAATGTAATGTTTTCTGCTTTGTTCACACACACACACACACACACACACACACACACACACACACACACACACACACACACACACACACATTTATTTTTTTAAAGGAAGACAGGCAGGCTCGTGCACACACGTAAACTATATATATATATATATATATATATATATATATATATATAGGAAGCATTCTTTCATTGATGCATGTTTCATTAAATAATATAGACAAGTTTTGTCTATTTATTTTATGTAAATTCTTTTCATATCGTTAATACTGCTCGTTTTCACCCACGCGTGATCACGTGTGACGTCATGCGATTTTCGTTTCCAGCGTCTCATATGCACGATGTTGTCGTTTCTTGGAAATCTTCCATGTAAACAAAAACAGACTATCATTATTATTTTGTCTGTGTATTGTTTAATATATTGTAATTTAATTGTCATCTTTGATAAGGGCTTATGTAAGCCGTAAGCTTAAATAGAATTAAAAAATATGTATCAATATTGTGATTTTCTTTCTTCTTTTAATGATAATGCTATTAATCTTATCAGACGATATGAAAAGAATTTACATAAAATAAATAGACAAAACTTGTCTATATTATTTAATGATATATATATATATATATATAAGTTTTGTCTACTTATTTTCAATAGGATCTTCTCATATTCACGGAAAAGATTCTTAGTATCCTTATTAAAGGAAGAGAAACTTTAGCATATTGATACATATTCATTTATTCTGAGTATTTTCGACATTAGCACGTGTTGTTTTTTCTAAGACAATAATTGTTGTGTTCATAATTCTTCTAAGACAAAATAGTTGTGTAGATCTGAAATATATATATATATATATATATATATATATATATATATATATATATATATATATATATATACACGTTTAGGTAAACCGAACTTGATGTATGGATATTAAATTTTCGATATACATTTCTAAATTTATATATATATATATATATATATATATGTGTGTGTGTGTGTGTGTATAGGTATACAATTATTATTACTATTATATACTTTTCTATTCGGATATTCATTAAAGATGTTATACTCTCAACATTTCGGTCATTGTATGTTCTGACCTTCTTTTGATACATGGCCTAGTGGATTAAAGCGTTGCTTAAAGAATATATCACTCGTTCGCGGTTGTGAGTTTAAACTCTTGGTCCGGTAGTTCCGAAGACTTGTGAATAATTACTAATCGGATATATTCCTTAAGCATGTCTGTGTAGAACGAGAACAATCTACCCACATGGATTGAATAAAGGATTGAATTCAAAATTCCGACAAGGTTACTGAGTACATCAGTAGACGATAATTGAAGACAGCCGAAAGAACAACCAAAGTGAATGAAAAACATATATTATTGCGGGTGTACACTGAATATACACCGCAGTTTATGCATTAATATAACTTTTATTATCTTCAGATTATATAATATATCCTGGGTAAAAATAGAATCATTAATGTATAAATGTATAGCCTTTGGTATAAACCAGATACATCGACACATTTATACATATATGCTAACTTCTTGGATATCAAATCTTGTCCAATGTGAAAACAAAATATACGAAATCTTGTAAATCATAATAATTTAAAATAAAATATTTAATTTAATATTTTTATAAGGTTTATTATTCAATTAAGTTTTTTGCTGATTAATCCGTTCCTCCAAAGTAAAAATAAATACTTCCCCAAACAATTTTTCAGTTATACTCGAATATTTGGCAACTACTGACTGTATTGTCCCCGTTGTAACTTTTTATTACGTAACACTTTATAATTTATCTAAAAAGAACAATGTTAATATGTCATTTTCCATAATAAAAACGATATGTCATTTCCGTTATTTTCAAGAAGATACAATTTTTTAGTAATAAAATCCACGTAACAATTATTCAAATACCTTTTCCATGCATTTAGGAAAATAAATGTAAACAAAAGTTTTAAACGTATTGATACAATATTGGTATATTAAATATTTTCTGAATACGATAATAATGCAAAATGATGAATGTTTCTAATGAAAGAATTAAATGAGAATCGAAGTAAAAAGTAGAAAGTTTTAATTCGGGTCCTTTTTCAAATCCTCTTTTTTTTCAAATCAAATCCTGATTGTTTGTGTGGAATCCCAGAATTCATTAAAATATTCTTCAGAGGTTTTATTTCAATTACTATGATTATTTCAACGACGTTAACTTCTCATTAATATATTAATATTAATAGACATTTTCATCTTTTTCTTTTAATATTTTTTTCAGGATATATTTCTACTTACTTATTTTATCATCTTCAAACTCACCCACCCTATCTCAAGCTCTCGCTGTATATATATCTATATCTATATCTATCTATATATATATATATATATATATATATATATATATATATATATATATATATATATATATATATTATAATAATTTTTTGTTTAAAAATATGATTCCTTCCTAAACACCACAATCCAACTTAATTTTAATAATTATTTGGATATTTCGGCTCTCGTTTTGAAACATGAGAACTCTTATGTAGCGAAGGAATCATATTTTTAAACAAAAAATATTATTATAATATACGCTCTACTTCTGTAGGGAGCACTGTCTTCTTAAAAATAAAAACAAAAAATACTAAGGAACCCCGGATTATGCACCCAACGTGTTCTTTTCTATTTTCTGCATACCTACGCACTTATACATACATACATACATATATATATATATATATATATATATATATATATATATATATATATATATATATATATATGTGTGTGTGTGTGTGTGTGTGTGTGTGTGTGTGTGTTTCACATTAACTATGAACACGGCCAGAACGTGCTGACCGTGTTTGGAAAATAAAACATTCCTATAACTTCAGATACATACATAAAAAACACACATTTAGTTAAAAAAATCATCCGTGATAATGGCTAAAAGAATAGACAGAAGCGCTCGGATATTTCGAACCTTTGGACAGTTTTTACTCACTTCGTGTCCAGAAAAATAACACTTGTACGAATACAAGAAAAATTAAAAAGAAAAGGTTAATCGCAGTACCTTGGCAGTTATCTTTAACGAAACTTGTATAAAAGGGATTTTGCTGACTAAACACACACACACACACACTATATATATATATATATATATATATATATATATATATATATATATATATATATATATATATATATATACGAAGTATTAGTGTAGACGGAATAAAATTCCAATAAACAAAAAAACACTATTCTCAAAAGTGTGCTCAATACAGAGTAGAGCAAATATTATTTATTCAAAATTACAACATAAACATGTTATAATATCACTAAAAATAGCCATTGTGCTTCAAAACTTCTGGTGTCTTCTCGAGTGATGGTTTTGAATCTTCAACACTATGACTTGAGAAGACACAAGAAGTAGTTAAACACAATGGCTATTTTTGTAGTGATGTTATAACATGTTTACATTATAATTTTGGAATGAATAAAATTACACACACACATACACACACACACACACACACACATATATATATATATACGTGTGTTCGTTTGCATCTATCTATCTCTCTCTCTATATATATGTATATCTATATCTATCTATCTATCTATCTATCTATCTATCTATATATATATATATATATACACGTGTGTTCGTTTGCATCTATCTCTCTCTATATCTATCTATCTATCTATCTATCTATCTATCTATCTATCTATATATATATATATATATATATATATATATATATATAAATTTATATATAAACGCGCAATTCTAATAACACGCAAAATGAATAGCACGTAATTCTACATAACGACTTCAGTCGAAAGTACTCGAATGGATAATCTAAATGAACACTGGAAACATAATTCGGACATAAAACAACTTAGTTGGAAGTTAGAAAGATTAAATAAAATGCTGAACGCACATACCTTGTCAGTATTTGTTTAATAAAACTTGTTCGAAAGAATTTTGTCTAAATATAAATATATATATATATATATATATATATATATATATATATATATATATATATATATATATATGTATATGTATACGCACACACGCACACAGTTACACACACACACCCACACATATATATATATATATATATATATATATATGCGGCCATATATTTTTGTGTGTAGAGCGGGTATTTTTACAGGTAGGCTATTTTCTGTAATACAGAAAAAGAATAAAAATTCTTTTTCAATATTGTGTTTTTGTTTGAATAAGTAGTCTTTTTAAGGTTTTATGTCCAAACTGCATTGAACAAGTTTTTATCATTTGAAAAATGAAAATAAGAGAATTCATCATTTCTCATTCGAAAATGTCGGAATAAGTAAAATAAATAAAGAGAAATAAGTCTCGGATGAATTCGTCAAATTCAATTAAGTTTTAAATTTAATTATCTATGAAACATAAATGACATTTTTCTAATGAAATAATAAAAAGGTCCGTTAATACTCTTACTCTATATTCCCATGCCTATAAGTAGAGGTAAATAATGTAAGCATGTATACATAATTATTTTTTAAAAATATGTCTGTATGTGCATATATAATGAATATACGCAACACTTTCATGGAAAGTAAATCAATATCAAATTGTAAAATACATTGATGATTTATACTTCGATACTATTTTTGATACCTCTATTTACACACACACACACACACACACACACACACACATATATATATATATATGTTGCTATCTTTCTTTCCAACTTTTTCATTATTTCTTTTTATAGTCACCACCAATATTTTTTTGGGGGAACAATGATCGGTACTAAACATTTTTCTATTTTTATTTTTTTAGTGTTTTTATGTATTTAAGAGAACCAATTAATATTACATGTTAAGTTTCCAATGTAACAGATAAATTCATTAGCCCTAAAAATGTTATTACCTTTAGTTTTACTAGTGTGACCCGAAACGCATTTAGTACAGCTGTTGTTCGTTGACTGAGCGCTCAGACAACCGACACCAGGACACCCCTATAAACTAATAAGCAGGTTTTGCTTTGTTTTTGTAATATGTAATGAACGAATGATACTCATTTTCGTTCAACTCTGGATAAGGCTTTTTGTTGTTCGTATTTATTTATTTATTTATTTATTTCACAGCAGCAGGTGCTGAGGCCTGCTGGAAGCAGGGCGTCCGTTCAAGTGTATCTCACAAGCAACACACATGAAATTAAATTACTTGCCAACAGGAAGATCCGGAGGCCTTAATAATTTCCTCTTGTACGCCTACTGATTTATCCACCATGATTAATAGCCAAACACACGTGGAACCGTACGTTAGCTGCGGGGGTCTTCTCCCCTCACCGGCCTGTTTAGTTTCACATTGTTTTATGCCTAATTGATTCTTAAAACTATCCGTATCAGACCAGCCTTCCCGCCAAGTAAACCTCCGTAGACGACGGCTAAGATGATGATGATGATGATTACGACAACGCTGCTGCTGTTGCTGCCACTGCCGCATAATCTAAACGAACACCTTCATAATATGCTTTGCCCACTAACTTTCATTGTTTCCTTTTTTCATCCTTATTAATATTGATCGAGGGTTGATGTGATTAATTTCCATAACAACCGTTTATCTTTTTTTAAATATTCACGATATTTCAGAAACTTTTCAAACAACTTTTTGTTCGACTCTTTAAAAAAAAATAATTGATCATTTGAAGAACTTTAAGTTGCCTAATTAACAATAAATAAATGTTTTCCGTAGCACGATGAAAGAATGCCGTTATGTGAAAATTCGGACATAGTTTTCATAATAAATCATTTGTAAGGGGAAATAATCAAGAAAAAGAATTTAACTTTATTTTAATGAAACAAATTTATATATTTATATATGTTCATAATTATGAGCGTTTTGAATATTAGAGCATGCATTTTTTTTCATCAAAACTTGCCACAGTTGTTTTCCAAATCTACAGTATGACTAATACAGAAAGGCTTGTTAAATCTGTCGCATTTCTTTTTTATTAGAAATATTTCTATTAAATTTCAAATTTCATTTTCAGCGAAAAGGTATTTTTAAAATGACTAATTTTATTTATTCACTCTATTTTAAAGGCTCGTTTTTTTTTTATTAGATAAACTAAAGACCGTGAACAATATCAGAGAATTAAATAAGAGCGTAACGATCTTTTTTTCTTTATTTGATTTAATCTTATAATAATACAAATATATTGTAAAGAATGAAGCACAAAAATTTCCTTCATTTTTACGGTGCGATCACAACACCTTGTTGATAGTTTTAAGACCCTACAAAATTGCAAGTAAGAGTATTAAATGCAAAAATTTATTCATACTATATTAGAAATTCTATTCCATGTAAATGACTGCTTATGTTCTTAAGTGATTTAATTCAAAGCTGTCTTATTGAATATCTTTGAAGTAAACACTTAATGAAATACATACTGGATGATAATTTCCGATTCCTGAATGTTTCTTTGGAATCAGATAAAATAGCCTTATTTTGATGTTCGAAATTAGACATACTGCGTACATAAATGCCAGAATAAATTCACTCTTATTCTAGCATCATCATTGTGTACTAAGTGAACCGTTAGATTTATAATCGGTTGAATTTATATTTCTTGTCAGACTTGATTAGAAATTAGAATTATTATTTATTTAACCAAAAAATGTCGTTCTGCGTTTGTCTATTAATAGCGTTAGTAAAGTTTAGTTTTTATTTAATTTAAAAATCGCTTTTATTGCGTAAGCATCATTTTAAAAACGCTTTGCAATTTATGTATTTTAACATGTAAGAAAGTAAGCAATATTTTCGGAAAATTAAGCTTTTTTATTCTAAGGTTAAAGAAAGGTTTTAGGGAAAATGTTTACGAGGTTTCGTCCTTGATATTTTTCACTGAATGAAACTCCACGTTTAGATAAACCACTTTAGATTGATATATAAATTCATTACTTGAGAAGTTGGTAGGTTTAGTGGATGGCTTTCCCTTAAAATAATCGAAAAAAAAACTACTGGACATAAATCCGTGTACGATTCGCTATTTAATCGTAACGAAAATAGTTCCTTTTTTAAACATACAGGTGATGCAAAGTGTATACTTTACAGCAACGCAAAACTCAATCGATCTTGAGGTAAGCGAAATGGACACGCACTGATAATATCAAAGGCCGTCCTTATTCCAAAATTGAAGATGCCGTGTATTTGGTAGGATTGGAAAGTTATGAGTTTCCTTCTTCCTAAGTAAACGATTAATTAAAACAAGTATTGCATCCACTGCACTGACGATAGCAATCGACATGTATCCAAAATTATCGAAAAGAAACGTAGCAGTATTGAGTCAGGATCTTTCATTGGTGAATAGGCAAAAACTGTTTCAGTTCGACAGAATTACCATTTATTCCGCTCCTTAATAAAAAAAAGTTCAATAATCTTGAAGACTGCAAAAGGCACGTAGAACAGTTCTTTATTGAAAAAGTACTGTGAGGAGAGATGATGAAGTTGCTTGAAAGTTTAACAACTTCCATAAGTTTAATAACTTCCAAAGTAAAAACACCTTTTTTATGAACCAAACAATTTTTTGGCTTCTCATTATTAAAATGGCTTGATTATCGGTCTTTATTCTTTATATAATAAGTTTTTGAATTAATATTAAGCACATTTCTTAATTAACATCCTAATATTAATTCCACTCGAAACTTATTGATTAAAACGTAATTTCTTGGAATTAGATTATTAATACTATATTGAATGCTTCCTTCAATTCAACTTAATGACAAACTAACAGTTATACTTTGAAAATTAACTTGCTTTTAAACAGAAAGACACAGAAAAATATTATTGTTGTATAATCTCTTTCTCTCTCATTTTCTATCTTTCTCACAAGATGGATGGTTTTCTGCTGAGATTATTAGCATTAATATCTAATTAGTTCACACACACACATACATGCATGTGTGTGTGTGTGTTTGAGTGTGTATGCGTGTGTGATCTTATTTGATTTTTTCATTCTTTTTATAACAATTCTGCAACAAATTATACTGCCACCTGGCGTCGCCAGAGCATGGGATATAATATTGCTTGCATGTATTGAAACGGTTCATGCTAAATTTCCAATTATTAAGAGCATCATCATCATTTTGTGAACATGGAGATTATGAACAATAGGCCTTTTTACTGAACAGAAAAAAACTAAAATAGTAAATCAAAGTTGTGTTATCCATGTTTGACCTCCATGCTGTCCTATGAAAAACATTTTGATTATTTCAATGTGTTCCCGTACAACAGCATCAGCATCAGCATTAGTGTTGATCGTCCTCGCCCTGACCAGGCTGTATGTGATACAGCAATCTATACACTATGCAAAACGATTAGTTGAGGACAATAGGAAGGATAAGAATGTAGTAGCATCAATTGTAGGTGCCATGGGGTCTAAATTGTATTCTGTCAGCAACTCACAGGCTTCCAAACCTCGCTGTAGAGTGGAATACGTTAATAATTGTGGTTAATGCTAGTAGCAATTCGTCGGACAAGGCTGTCATTTGATTCTACAATTGAAAACTGCAGAGAGGAAAAAGAAGTGTCGAGTTGAGAGCCAGTTTTATTCGTGTGATATTACTGCGATTGTCATTTCTTTATAAAATACCCGCTTTGTTCGGATGCGTCCAGGTTTCGAGTCGTTTTGCAATCATTCGTGCCTCGTTTTCGATGGGATAATATCCGCTTCTGACTTCCGGTCATCAAGCCAGCATGGAAGAGCGTCTCCTCCGAAGCATAAGTTTTGATTGCTTTCAATCTATTTTATCCTGTGGCTTGTAAGCGTCATTGTGTTTCTAGATTTCCAATAATATTTAGAAAGCGAGCCACTCAAGAGGAACAGAGTGGCACTTCTAGAAATGTGGAACATAAACACACTTCCAGTTGCTGCAAAAATTACATCAGTTTTCATTTAACCAAAGTTTCCACTTCGTATCATTCACAATAACTATGAAATCATACAAATTATAGATACGTGGAATTCAAATTTTATTAAAAAAAAATTAAATATCCGAAATATTTTCCAGAATTCTGAATGCGATAAATGAGAATGTAATTCAGCCACTAAAATTATGTACAAAAATATGTTCCCGAAAAAATGTGTTTCAGTGCGATAATTATTATATAACCGAAATTATTTTTCCTGAAATTTTTAATGTAATATATATGTTCGAAAATATTCCAGTCGTTAATATTAATGAAAATATAGCCTACCTAGGTCAATAGCGCTCTAATTTCCTTCAAATACTACTCTTAGGATCTCACACGTTTATTTCGGACTTACTTGTATTTTTCAAAATATTTAACAAAATTCTCGGTATCATTTCTCTTCGTAGTCTCGTTAATCTGGTCCACAGTCTGTTCGCGGACGCACAGTAAATATCATCTGATTGGTTGCCAAGTTACATCATATCTGTATCTGGGAGACATTATTATTGTTGTTGTTATTATTATTATTGTTATTATGCTCATAGGTTAATCTCGTAAAAGTGGACATGTTAATTATATTAACAATAAAATAATTGCATTGGGGTAAGTTTAATCTAGTAGAGAACATTGTAAATAATAACACAAGTCAATAATGGTAATATAATTTAAATAATATGAAATCTAAATATAACAGAAATATAATAATAATACTGATAATAATATTCTTGATTATGAAATAATAATCGATAATGTGTGTACTTTAAGACTAAGAAAATATGACTATCAGTGATAATAAGGGGAAAAGATTCTCAATAATCATCGATTGTTACAGTTATTATAACCACTACTACCATCATTAATAATAATAGTACACTTATTCTTGCCAGCCCATTTACAGACGAAAATTATTTCCCTATCTCAAATATATTAAAACTACTTTGACTAAAATCTTCCAGTAGATTTTCTCAAAGATATAAGAAAATGTCAATTAAAATATTTGGTCAGGCAAAGACCAGCAAGCAAAAGATAAGTTTTTAAAAGAGAAATTATTTTTTCTGAAGTGTTTTTAAAAAATTGTGGCCTCAAAATACGGACCCCTAAATAATTAATTATTTACAAATGTTACTAATAATGTTCATGTTAAAATTATTAATTACTTTATATTCTAGTTACTAAATTGCAATAATAGATATTGTTAAAAGTAAGAGTTGTCGTCGTCATCGTCGTCGTAACAGTAATATAGACGGAAATAACATGCGAAACAATGATAAAAGTAATGATGATATTGGTCATATTTACAAAAGTATATATCTTGGCATTGATTTTGACAGTTGATGATAAAGATCGATTATATAATAAATATTCATACAAATTGAAAAACTAATTTCTATGGAATATTTCTTCGTTTCTCGTTAAAACATGAGTTTTTTTGAATCGTCTGTTATTTACTGGATGTTTAGCAAGTTAATAAAATTATTCAAGGTTCAGATGTTGCCTAAGTTTTTTTGCTTCATATTAGTAACTTTAACAAATCCTTGAAACTGACATTTATTTATAAGCAAGAAAATCGTCGTAAATGTATCAATAAATGAGGTTTTAAGGAATCCAGTATTGTCTACTGTCGCATTCTATTTCGATTAGCCAAGTGTCGGGTGTTAATCACTTGCGTCAAAGAATCTAAATTAACCACTGACCAAAAGGTCGGTGACGAAATAAAGTGGTAGAGCTGCTCTCATTTTAGAAGTAAAGAAAAGCGACATTCAGTTCTAATCGAGTCTCAATCTGGTCGCTACACTTTTATGGCCGCCGCAAGCAGGGGATGCCAACAGTAATGAAAACGCAGACATTGAGCAGCCAACGTTTACACTTGCTGATTGGGAAGCAGATTCAACTGCCATCTTGAAAGTAGAACATGATCTTTCGCTTTACTTCGTGTCACGTTCTTATTGAATTAGCTTCGGTCAAGCATTTGTCAAAAGCTCTCAGTTTAAAAGCTAAAGCCATAAATGGATTTTCGGAGAAAGCAAATCTCTGTTGACATGAAAAATGGAATGCAAGTATTTTTGTAATTGTTTGATTTTATTTTTGATATTGCTAATAATTTTTCAACGTGATATTGACAAATGCTACAACGAATCACTTAAACATTTTTATCTTAGCGATTATTGTAAGTACTGCTGTTTGATTGTCTACATGTTTGCTTGTATAAATTCATTCAACTTGAAAGCATTTAAACGACAGCATTATCAAAATTAGCTCGAGTACTGAGGTGAATGCTGGGATTTGTTGTCACTTGGTTTCTAATGAGAACCACAAGTTACAGCTGATGGGATCACTCAATGAATAATAATAATAATAATAATAATAATAATAATAATAAATGAATGAATAATAATATAATATATTATATAATAATAATATAATATAATATAAATGAATAATAATAATAATAATAATAGACAAGGCTATCCCTCTGCAAACATATTTGCGTTTGGTGACTTCAATGCCCACAATACCAAATGACTCAAACACTCAGTAACTGACCTTCCTGGCATACAAACACTTAACTTTTCAATCTCTCAATCTCTCAAACAAGTGGTTGACTTTCCGACGCGTTTCCCAGTAACCATGTTGGTAAGGCTTCCCTTCTTGATCTCTGTTCTACCTCCATCCCCGAGTCTTGTCGTGCCATGCAGCTCCGCCCTCTTGGTAACTCTGATCATGCCGTCGTGTCTGTTAACGTCTCCTTCTACTCCTCCTCCAGTAAAGAATCTCCTTCCATCTTTCTATTATCAACGAGCAGACTGAGACTCGCTTCGAGATTTCCTTCGTGATATCCCCTGAAGTACTGCTTTTAACTTCCGCGTCCAAAAATGTGAGTCTGAAGTCTAATCTTGTGTAAAAGCTGGAATCGAGGCTTTCATCCCTGCAAGAAAATATAAAGTGAAATCGCGTTCATCCTCTTGGCTCTCAGCCGCTTGCTCAGCATCTATTGCCCACGGGAATCGTCTGTACCGTAGAGAGTGGTTTGATTGCAACTGGCGTCTCTTTGTCACTGCCCGTAACGGGTGCAAGCATGTCCTCAAAGAAGCAAAGTTACTCTTTACCGAAAGAATCAAACACGTACTGTGTCTCGCAAATTTGGTACAAAAGATTATTGGTGACTCTGCAAAAGCGTGCTGAACAACAGCAAACCCACAATACCCGCTTTATTCAACCAATTTTAGGTCTTCTGCTGATAAGCTGAATGCTTTGCTTGTAAATTCTCATCCAATTCAACGCTAGACTCATCTGGTGTATCCACACCTGATTTCCCCCTTAGAATTGAGACTCTTCTGAGTGAGATGCACATAACCCCAACGATGGTATTGGACATCATCTCTAAATTAGACTCCCATAGGACTAGTGGTGAGGACGGGATACGTGCCATTGTCCTGAATAAATTTGCTCCTGAATTGGCTCCTGTTCTCTCTAAACTTTACAACTACTGCCTCACCAACTCTTGCTTTCCAACCTGTTGGAAGTCCTTATCTGTTGTGCCTGTCTTTAAGAACACTGGTTACCGTTTAGAATCGTCTATCTACTGTCCTATCAGTCTCCTACCACTCTTCGGTAAAGTCTTCGAGACTAAGCACCTTACTTCACATAATCTGCTTTGCGACAAGCAATATGGTTTCAGCTTTGCCCGATCTACCGCTGACGTGCTCACGGCCATAACTGAATTTGTATACCAAGCACTCAACAATAATGGAGAAGCTCGAGCCGTGGCTCTAGACATATATAAAGCGTTTAATAGGGTTGGGCATACAGGGCTTCTTCGTAAGTTTCAGGGATACAGTATTACAGGACGATTATTTGACAATACAATCATTCCTGTCAAATCCCCGGCTCCTTTATCACGAACGCTGGTGTTCCTCAAGGTTCTATCTTGGGCCCTACATTGTTCCTGATCTTCATCAATGACCTTTCCGATGTCATCAGTTCCCAAGTAGGCATCTACGCGGACGACACTACTATTTACTCCTGCCACAGTAGTAAATCTGGAATCATTGACAAAACTAACCTGGCTGCTGATCTTGAAAAGGACCTCCAATCTGTGGCTGACTGGGGCAGTAAATGGCTTGTAAACTTTAATGCTTCCAAAACGAAACTGCTCTCCTTTACCCACCACAGAGAATCTTCCCTGCCTCCCATCAGGATGGCTGATTCCCAACTCCTCGAGAGCACCTCATTACGCCTGCTTGGTCTCACGCTGTTCACTGACATGAGGTGGAATAGACACATTGAATCAATAGCTTCATCTACCACAAGGAAAGTTGGTTCTCTGTGCCTTGCCAGAAAGTTTTTCTCATCCGATTCCATCCTTCAAATCTATAAATCAACCATCCGTTCTTGCATGGAATATTGCTGTCATATATGGTCTGGTGCTCCGGCTGTACGTCTCGAGGTCCTCGACAAAATCCAGAGACGAATATGCAAGATGATAGATCCAGATCTGGTCTACAATCGCTATCCCATATACGTGCCGTGGCTTCCCTCTGTCTCTTCTACAAGTATTTTCACGGAAACTGTTCCGACGAGCTACTTTCGCTGGTTCTCAGACTGCATGAATTTAAGCGAGCTACTTGGCTGGCATCTCGGTCTTACTCATTCACTGTCAAAACGGTTAAATGTAACAGTCTCTTCTATTCAAACAGCTTCTTCTCTCGCACTTCCTGTCTGTGGAATTCCCTTCCCCTTACTTGCTTCCCCGATGACTATAATCTTCAAATATTCAAGTGTAATGTCAATCGACGTCTGACACCCTTAGTTTGTTCCCCGTCTTTCTCTGTATCCTTTCCTTAAACATGCCTCATTACTCTTGTCCTCAATCCTCTGTAACCCCTTGCGTGCTAGTGACACTCCCGCCTTACGTGGGATGAATTGCTTTAAAAAATAAATAAAACAAGATCTACCACTATACAAACATTTTAAATAGGTGAAACACCAAAATAAATACATCAAACAATTTTTTTTAAAAGGGCCTCAGCTGCAAACCAAATGATAAGAACATTTCATATATGGCCGACATCGAAGACCTTGATCCATCAGTGGTTACGGAGCACTGCATTGAAACTAGAAGCAGAGGGATTTATCCTAACTGCTCAAGATCAAAACTCACCATAAGATCCTACTAGGCACAATTTTTAATGAATTGGACAGATCCAAAATGTTGAAAAAATATTGGTCACATAATATATGGGTACTTTACCCTAGCCCTAAATTAATTTAAATATAGATATGATATGGTCGGGATATAGCGGCATTGGAAGATATATCAACTTTATAACCTTCCCGTACCGAAAATGGTATGAACACAGACCATCACAAGTGTTAGGAGGTAAAAATATTGCAGTACTCTGAGACTTTGCCATGCATACTGACCGCATTATACATGTCAACAGACCAGATATAATTATAAAAGATTAAAAAAAAAAGGGTGCTATCTCATAGACATAGCTACACCGTCTGATAAAAACATCTTAGTAAAAGAATTTAACAAACGTTCAAAATATAAGGATCTGGAAATAGAAATTGCAAAAATATGACATTTAAATACAGCTACTACTCCAGAAATAATAATAATAATAATAGGAGCTCTATGAATGATTTAAGAATATATTTTTATTTTATTTTATTTTATTTTTTTTGTTTTCATGGCTACAGGTGTAATTTTCCTACAAGGCTCCTTTGACTATCATGTCTTTGAGTGAAAATTTAAAAATATATCTTTTAGCGGCTAGTAGGTTGAGAGATGACCGGAAAAGTATAACTTTTATTCCCTTGCTTCTACCCCTTTGTTTAATGAATTCTTTGATATCCTCCCCACCTACCAATCTGTAGTATAAGTCCAGCCTACCCCATAAAATTTGATAAATATCTGTCGTTGGCGACGGAGAATTGAACATTTGTGGAAAGTCACATTTGCCATGCTCCGAACTTGTAAGAAATGGTAAATATACCATTTTTGAATGATACTTTTCCTGTAGTTTGATATGATTCTAAATTCTTTTGAAGTTAATTCTTTCCTTTTCAGTTCCCTTTTCTCTTTCACTTTTTTTTAAAATCTATATACTAAAATCTATTTATCCCCCTTGGAGTGGTCACTCCAACTTATACTATGTTAAAACTTAGTATCGTCTACCCCACTGAAAACCATACACTCTTATGAACTATTCTACCTTCGTTATAAACCCACAATCCCATTGGTTGGGCGTGCTCTTGGATCTTCTTCGAGACTCGTCCTAAAGCTGGTAACCTGAACATAATTACCCCTTGGCGGTCAAGGTTAAAACGCATCTCTAATTTCAATGAATACGAATAATATTTCATACCGGATCGGCCGTCAAACGGGACAACAAGGGCCCGCGTCCCTCAGAGAGGAGCCAATCTGAGGACGAAAAGTCTGTCACTGGAACAAACTCTTCCACATACGAAGAGACACTAGGTCACCAAACCCGGATTATTGCCAACCTTGGACCAAGTGACTCAATACCAAATCGATTAATAAAAAGTAAACGAACGAAGTGGAGCCGCGAAGAGTATCGACAAGTCATGACATCCTTCTTCACTGCACTCGAAAACCCAGCAAAGAACACCACCAATCAAACATACCAAATATGGAGAAGTACGGTGGGAAATGATATAAGACCTAACCTCAATCCAAACATGCTTGCCAATGTCCGTAGGGACATCATGCGAAACAACAGACTCTCAAAGGCAAAAATAGATAAGATAAAATTAGATATTATGACCCATCACTCAAACTCTATTGAGACGAACGTAGAAATAAGGAATGCAACAGACTTTGGAAATGTACAAAGTCTCCCCTGTGGTATTAAATTTCCTTAAGCACAGCATGAGAATGTGGAACACCAAACTATACCTTAGTCACACCGGGGGCACTGCCATATCCAACCATCTGAATATCCGACGTGGGATCTTTCAAGGAGACTCTCTGTCACCCCTTCTGTTTTGTTTATCCTTAATCCCTCTTACACATGAACTGAACAACAGTAGCTATGGTTACAAAATAAATAAGAAAATATTCAATCACCTACTCTACATGGATGATCTCAAACTCTTTGCCAAAGACGACAATTAGTTGAAAGGCTTCCTCAGTATTGTAAAATACTTCAGTAACGACATAGGTATGGACTTCGGATTAGATAAATGTGCAAAAGTAACATTCAAGAAAGGTAGAATTACATAAACACCCTTAATAGATTTAGATTTTGTCACAAAGATTAGGGAACTGGAGCATGATGAAGCTTATAAGTACCTAGGAATTAGCGAAGGAGATGGCATACAACACCCTCAAATGAAGGAAAAAATAAGAAAAGAGTACTACAGGCGTGTACGTCTGGTACTAAATACTGATCTAAACTCAAAAAAAAAAAGAATATCAGCCATAAACACATTGGCTGTCCCTGTGGTGCAATACAGCTTTAATGTCCTTAACTGGACCATAGCTGAAATTAAGCGAATGGACGCCAAAACGAGAAAGCTTCTCACTTGCTATCGCATGCATCATCCCAAAGCTGATGTTGATCGTCTGTATGTGCCCAGATCCGAAGGAGGCAGAGGATTAGTTCAACTAGAACTGTCCTACAAAACTACAACAATTGGCTTCCAAAAATATTTGGAAACTACAGAAGACTGGATGATGGTATGCGTCAAGGAACATGAAAGTAGTAAGCGTCTTTACTCCGTAATGAAAGAAGCCAACAAATTCAAAATGGAGTTTCAAATGGGCGTAGAGATGTAACTACAGCACAATACACCGGTTGAAACTGCAAAATACCTAAAAAAGACAGCAAAGACGAATGCAACCGATCAGATACAGAAGCGATGGCAAGATAAACCGCTTCATGGCCAATACTCTGCCCGTACCAAACAAGCTGACGTCGACAAAACCCGTACCCATCAGTGGCTACGTAGTGCAGGGTTGAAAGCGGAAACTGAAGTTTTATCCTTGCTGCGCAGGACCAATGCTTGCTAACTAGGAATTATCAAGCACATATACTAAAATATTGTGTCAGCCCAAAATGCAGATTCTGTGATAAATATCCAGAAACGATTGATCATCTTGTATCAGGTTACACGATGTTGGCACCCACTGAATATGAAACCCGACATGACAGATTGGGCCAATATCTGCACTGGAAAATCTGCAACTTCTACCGTAAGGAAACTGAAAGAAACTGGAAACTGAAAGAAACCGGTTACGGAGATAGGACCTGTTACAATTCTATGGGACTACACAATACACACTGACAGAACAAACAAGGCCAACCGCCCAGATATTGTTATTAAAGACCACAAACAAAAACGGTGTCTCCTTATTGATATGGCTGTCCCTGCTGACTGCAATGTATCTTTGAAGATATTCAAAAAGTTGTCAAAATACAAGAACCTTGAAATAGAAATCTCGAAAATGTGGCATATGGGAACATCAACAATCCCTGTTGTAGTTGGAGCCCTAGAACTGGTTGGAAAAGATTGCAGTAGACTAATTGAAGGGATTCCTGGAAGCCCATGCCTCAAGGAGATACAAAAAATTGTTCTGACAAGTACAACCCACACTTTGCGAAGGGCTTTATCTATGTAATTTTTTTTTTTTTTTTTGTCAGTGGAAAGTGTCATGACGCCATTTCTAACCTTAGGTCCCTGGGCGGGACCCGGAAAGAAATGTGTAAACGCCAGAAATCAAAGAAAATGAAAATAATAATAATAGGAGCTCTATGAATGATTTAAGAATATATTTTGAAAATCACAGGAAACCGCCTCACTATCTGGGATACAAAAGACTGGACTCAAATACTCAGAAAACTGTCAAAACGCTTAAAATTTCATTTACTTGGTAAATGATTATATCATACAGCAAATCAGGAAAACTATTAACTGATATAATTTAAGAAAAGATCTATGAAAATATAAAACAGCCTATTACCAAACTAGCCCCGAAAAAGATATCTGGGTACTAAAGACCAACTTTATATAAGTATTATATAAAGACGTGCTCCGAAAATGCAAGCGACAATGAACCAACATGTGTATCTACTTTAAGAAAGTTAAAAAGATGGTTCCCTATTCTTGGGTACTGAAGTGATGTTCGGTGAAGACAAAATTATCATTAGCCTTATGCAGAACAATACGCATGCCTTAGAAGACTAAATTATACGCTTGTGATCAACTTCTTGGGTCTGTCTATACAGGGAGAGTAATAATCTTCGTGCTTGCTTCGGATCACATTATCAATTGTTTTAGAGAAAGTAAAAGTAGGATACATCTTGAATAAGGGCAAGATGGAGAATACTATTAGAGAATACTATCTCACTCTTTGCTAGATGGGGGTGAGAGTGACAGGTTGACTAATTGGTACAAACAGAGCATTTGCTGCAAGGACGTTGGCATGGAGTTTGGGATGACGAATCGAGCTGTACTGACGATGAAGCGGGTGAAAAGAGTAGCTTGTAGAGTGATTCATTTATCAACCAACCATTGCCGTCCCAGAGGAAATTGATTACAAATACCTTGGCATTCTAGTATTGAATAACATTCTTGAGAGACAGATGGAGGAGTGATTGAGTGGAAAAAAGAGGAGTTATAAACTCTGGACAAAAGGACCCGAACAATGCATTTTGATAATGGTGCCCTGCACCAAATGTAAAATATGTTATGAGTACAGGGTACCATGCATAAATTGTCTTCGGAATCTCCTGCAACTCTCCTGGGCGGACTTCTTGCTTAATTTAATGAATGCTGCCATAATTCTTGCCTTTAGTCAATCTTTGGTGTTACAAGGTGTTTTGTTGATTTCTCGATCAATTGCGCCCCACACTTAATAAGTGTTGCAGTCTGGGGCGTTAGGTGGACAGATGTAAAGGGTGATGTGGTCGCAGAAATTGTCTGACTGTCAAGCCTTGGTTCTCCTGCTAATGTGGCATGGAGTTCTGTTGTCAGACATAGGGTTTTCCAGCAGCCACCCTATTGACTCATGGCAGCATTATCTCATCAAGGTACTTGATATAGGCCTCAAGACATGTGGGCTGATGAATGGAGACATAACTTCGCAATCACTAGTGATCACTCCAAACAGCTGATGTTGGCTGGATATTTGGCTTTCATCACTCTAGTTAGATCTTTTGGAGACACAGTAGGCCAACGGTTTTTCTGTGTTTACCATCTTAAATGTTTCTCGTCTGAAAAAAACCAAAGCATGTTCGCTGGGAGGGGATGCTTGAGTTTGTTTAAAAGCTTCGTAGCGCGGTCTTTTCTCTTTTCCTTCATGGCTTGGGATAAAAGTTGGTTCTTTCTCATCTCGTATGAGAAATACCGAATGTCTTGATGCACTACCCGACTTATAAAAAATTCAAACGCTCCTGTGTCCCTGGCTATGGACCTGATTAACTTGAAGGAATCGTTGTCAATCATGGCTTGGATCTCACCCAAAAATTTAGGTGTTATTTTTTCTTATCAGAACGATCAGAGTGAGTTTTTCGAGCAGCCCTATCTTCGTAATTAGCATTAGACTAATCCAACACTTTCCGAATCCTATGCACTGTCACCCAAACAGTCTGAAATGTTCGTATGGAGTTTCCGGCGTGAATGCCAAGCAGCATAGCATGCCGTTTTCAAATTTCTGTCAGAGTAAATTGCGACATGGTGCTTTTTTTTTTCCTCACAGACGGTGCCCAATTGACCCTACTATTACTGTGCAGTCGACAAAATCAAAAACAAACAACGCGCATGCACGAAATAAAAAAATATATAAAATTGCAACAATTTATTGCCCCCCCCCGTATACACAGCGCGAAAAAAAGGAGGTGGAGTACTTATCGTTATTGAAGAATGTGTAGATTGTGAACGTATTTTGATAAACTTGTATCTAGTAAACAGTGAAGAGACATTCCTAAAATACGTGGCAAAATCCCAAATCCTTGATAAAGAGGACACCAAGAACAAATAAGAATACGAGAAAAGGTATTGAAAGATAATAATTGAGGAAATGAAATGTTTTAGAGGGATTTATGGGATTGGTTCGGAAAAGCAAATTATAACGCGAGACTGAATTCCTACTAGTAGCTACCTAAGACCAAGATTCAAATACTAATTCTGTCCAAGTGTATTCGGACAAGTGCAGGATGTGTCACTCACATCATAACTGCTTGCTCAGAAAGAACACAAACGTCGTCATGACTAAGTACCTTCTCATTGGTGCCTATATAGAAAGTATGGAATTTGAAAGCCAAAGGAGGTGATTGAAAACGACCAAGATCTTGTTGGATTTCAGCATTTAAACAAAAAAAAGAAACAAGCAAAAAAGAAACAAAAAAAAAAAAAGAAACAAAAACAAAATAAACAAAAAAAAAAAGCAACAAAAACATGACAAAACAAATATCTCTTCATCGATGTGGCTGTTACTGGTTGCTATAATATCAAGGTAATTAGAAGACAAGCTTAAGAAATACACCAACCTCCAGATTGAAGTTGTCAGAATATAAGACATCCTAGTTATCATTGGGACGTTTGGGTCGATACCACCGCACATAAATTCCTACATTAAGAAAATCAGAATAAAGTCTAGTATTCCATTGTGTTTGAAGGTTGCGTTGATTCGTACTGCAAGTATTCTGCGAATGTTGCTATCTGTTGAGGTCGTACAATTTAATGGAGAACAGTCATAATGCATGATCTTCGGTTGAAAACAAAAAACCGTGCAGAAGATAGTATAATAATAATAATAATAATAATAATAATAATAATAATAATAATAAATATTGACAATAAATCTTGGATGACTAAATCAAAAATATTTAGGCAGTTAATATCTCTTTTTGCGGCATGTCCTTCTGGTCAAGGGAGATCATGGCTTTCCACAAGTACATTCCAATATTTCTCTTGTTGTTTATTCAGGACACAGACTACCACGATTCTCCATATCTTCCATTTTTGCTACACTCAGCAACACTTGATTGTCTTTGTGTTACGCGTCTTGTATCATGAAGTTGCACAAACTTGTCAAGCAGTTTATTTACTGTTTTGCATTGTTTTTTTTTTGTTTTTTTTTTTGCATTCAACGTTTTCTGTGAGTGCTAAATTGTTTTAACCTTCGTTCCTTAAAAATCTATATAAAAATTTTCAGCTGTCTTTTTCTAATATCAGAAAATTCTTAGTCATTCTTATTCCCGATAATAAATCCTGACAGGTTTTCTAATTCTCACTGAACGGGTTAAATCAGAGTTTAAGCCAGTGTTATTTGTTACCTCACTTTGGTATGTTTTTACATCATAAAGCCAGTTTATGAACCAGTAAAAACTTTACCAAACGCTTTTGGCATGCTTTTGAATATTTACTATACAAGTGGGCGGTGGAAAAAATTTTCATGTGAAAGTGGGCGATAACGTAAAAAAGTTGAGAATCCCTGGGTGAAATGAATCCTCTATTTTGGTGCAATCACTTAACTCAGTCTCTATTTGCATACAACCCATTTATTCTGTTTACAAATTGTAGATTATTCGTATATCCTTTTCGTGTAGATGAAGCTTTTCTAACGTTTCAATAGATTCACCATGTTATATTTTATGCCTTTATCTATGAAACACAGGTATAAATTCTGTGCATTTCTGTTGCGCGTTATGACGGTATTATGATCATAATTGTAGCATTTCTTGTTCAATCGTCTTGTTTAAAACTACACTATTCTTCCTTTATTCGTGGCTTGATTCTGCTCTGGGTTCTATTCATAATTACTGATTTTGCTTTTTGTCACATCAAGTTCATTGTTAGATAAAGCTCATCTTTGTTTTCTTACTGAGTTTCTTTGTCAGCATTTTGAAGATAAATCTATTTAGATCTACTGTTGTAGATTTCATTTAATACTTCAGCAACCATATCGCTCCCAGGACAGAGGCGATCATAGCTTTCTACAACTTCCTATCCTTCTTAGCTCTCCTATTAGCATTCAGATAAGCAGAATTTCTATGGCAATCTTATCTGGTGCCGCTGTTTTTTTCATCTTCATCTTAGCTACTTTCTTATTTCAGATTTCCTTATTATACTTTTGTTTATGGTAATTTTCTCTCTTCTGTGATAACAGAAGTGTTCTTCTATGTAATTGTGTACCTTTTGTCACACAAACACTCCAAGTAGACATGTTAAAATAGTTATTCCAAAAGCTAGTGTATATATTTAATGGAAGAGAATAAACATATTTCATAGCATTTTTTGTTTAGACATGTAAAGTCTGCTACGGGAAATCATTAACTTTTACTCAATCTATACTCTGGTCGGTAAACTCCTTTCATTTCAGAATTTTGTTCAAATCAATTCAGAAAAAGCTGCTTTCTTTCCTTAATATTACAATATCTGAAATTGACATTTATAATAAATGTGCAAAAGGAAACCTGTTTTGAACTAAAGCTAATATGAATATTGATAAAGTTTCTGTAACATTCAATGCACCATTCAACAACCTTTTTCTTAATATTTCTTGCTGAAATGGAGATCGTATATGACCGTGGGTCTTATAAGTCATTAAATACAATATTCTGACATTGGGTTACAGTAACAATTTGAGCTGAAATGAAACTTGACAAGTATTGCTTTGAAATAATGTACTAGTGAGAGCGAGATCTATATGACTGTATTTTTGGTACAGCTAGAAGACTTAGAAATTATTTTTTACTCTGAAAATTCATTAGAATTCAATTGAATCCAACTTGTTTTTGCCTTTTCTACCAAAACAGTTCATCTCTTTTTCGCGACTGGATGTTGGATTTTGAATCAAATTAAAGTGATTAGACCTTTAAGCTAAAAAGCAAAAACAAAAACTGATACACTCTGTGAACTGGATGGTTTTGCCAGTGATTCCACCAAAGCTGACTTGTCACGGCAACTCTAACTGTAAAAAAGTAAATTAATATTCTGCTTTCTAAATTAATTTACATGATTTACATTCCCGTGAGTCGGTGGTTTTTATTCGAATTTTATTCAATCAACAAACAAAGCCGATCAGGGAACATTGCAATAACAAAATTATACTCCCGTAGCGTTAATGAATTTATTTTTAACAGTTTCGGATGTATACCTCTATATTAGATTAAATTTATGGCCCTGGTATGGCACTTCATAGTAGAAATACTAAAAAAATATTTATAATAGAAACAGGAAAGAGTAGAAAGAAGTAATATAAAATTTTAAATAAATATTTACAAGTTTCAGTAGCTGCGTAAGTCACAATTATCGTAGTTTAATATAATATGGTAACTTGTGATAACATTAATATAAAATAATCTGTTATATCTTCTTGTTTAAGAAAACAATCTAAGATAACTGGCAAAATACATCATCAATAGTTTTTGTACGAAATGTGTCAAGGCTGTTTTGTTTAAAAATCATTTGTCATGGGATTTTTTCAGCTGTTTTTCCTATTTATGTTTGTCAATGTCTGAATAATTTTGATAAAAGCTTTTAATTATGCTTGATTTTACATATGGATCAACTGTCTGTGATAGGAGATCTTTTTCTAAAATTGATTATGTAGAATTTTACCAGTTTTGGGCTGTTTATGGGATGCTGCTGTCATTTATTTAAAATATGCAACTAGCATAAAAATTTTATAACTATAGATGCATATGCAAGAGTGAATTAATGTATCCGTAGCCTAATAAAGTTATTAGCTGAATTTTGATCTGAAATTTTCATGTGTTATATTGGATCGACGTTGTTGATGGGAAAGTGTTAACAACAAATATGTTGAAAGATATAGTTTAAGGATTTATTGATGCATCGATGTATTGTATTCACACATTTAATGCTCAGTTTCGAACAGATTGGCGTATAGTGCTTTGCAAAAGTTTTGAAACCTCATCGAAATCACTTTTTGTGAAATTGTGTAGGGATGCTTTCAAGATCATAATATCGAGCTTTTGAATGCCCATCCACTCACTGGCAACAAAGTATAAATTTATGTACTGATACAAATAGTACTGAAATGGCTGACATTGCAAATTATAATTCTGAATATCTTCCGATGATTTCAATTGAAAAGTAGATTGACAGATCTGAAAGGATGTAGTCATTTGTCTGTCTTCCCGAAGAGAAAAATATATCCTAAATCTAAAAGAGTATTCTAAATTTCTTTTCGATAACTATTCGCAGTATATTCTGTAAATGACTGAAGCAAGAGATAAAGATCAGCTATAGCAGTTGGAGAACACTCTCAAAGTGTTGGGCTTTCGTTCTATTTGTGCGAAATCTTTTCGGTTGCCTTCAGTGGCTCAACAACACTCTCCAATCTTTCCTTGAAAGGAGAAAACAAAACAGCGCGTTCATTGATAAAGGCATTGATGGAGAAAACGTTCAATCACGCTTATCTTCTTGTCATACGGGACTGCTGTTGGCAACACCAAACAATGTAATCGAGATGTGAAAGATTTATGTAAGAGGAAACAACGTCCATTTTACTATCGTATTCAATTCTGATAAAAATATACAATGATACAACGTAGCAAAAAATTAAAATCGCATTTAAGTAATTTTTAATTCAGAAATGAGTTTAATGCATGTCATTTTCAGTAACAGTTTATATAGCTGATTAATTTCTAAATCGACCAAGCCGATACAAAACATGAACTGAAACATTATCGAACCGAGACACGTAAAACACAACAGATATTTTCTTATTGATAAACTGAAAGGAAAATTCTCCGCAATAAAATATCAGAAAAAATGTTTAGATTATAAACATGTCAGGGTGTTCGGAAAGGTATTCGGAATCGTTACTATGAACCAAAGTAGGTAACTGCATCTAGAATTAGTTTATCATTATCATTTCTTTTTGGAGAGTCTTGTAAAACTAAATACACATACACACAGACTTTTGATCACCTATGGACCACTTTGCTGGAGTTAATAAATGCAAATCCTTGCAGCACAAAGATTCTCCAATTACTACTTTTTAGTGTTTTAAGCAGCAGCCTGAAACAACAGAAACTTTCACATAATATCCAGTATTTTAAAACTACATATTTAACTTTTAGCTCACCGCCTTCTGAGCAGCATATGATAAACCTTTTCACAGTGTGCATTAAATATATTTTTTACGATGAGTTATTTCCTATTTAGAAACGCTGGTGCTTCTCAGAGCACATTCTCAAGGAAAAAGATTTTTTCTGAAGAAAAAAATCCCTTTCCTTGAGAAAAAGCGATCAAATCAGTGTCAATCTCTGAATTATAATGACTGATTTCAGACGACTATATAAACTGTAATTGATATTTTGGATATGCAGAAAGATGTTAGACAAAAATTGATCGATCTTGCACTTTTATTGCATCTGATGAATAAAACGTATTGATGAAGCTCTGCATTACTCTAGTATTATAGTATTAAATATATATGAGATCAAAAATTCGCCATACATATACGTCATATTACCATTGATATATTTGGTCACGCGAAAACATTTTCCACTTTGTCATACATCTTTCTTCCAAAATTATTCTGGATTTATAACAATTTATATATCGTTATTATTCATATATATATATATATATATATATATATATATATATATATATATATATATATATATATATATATATATATATGTTCTTATCTCTTTTACTTCCTCTTTCTCTATTTTTTCTCATTATCTCTATCTCTATTACTCTCTCTATCTATTTATCTATCTCCTATGCGAGCGCATTTGTTTCAGGAAAATTATTACATGAAAATCAATATGGAGAAAAATGGTTTGCGTAAATAATTCCCATTAAATGAATAAAGGGAATAATTATTTTTATAGCAAAACATCGAAGTTAAATGCAAATTGTTGTTTCCAAGAAAGTCATATTTTTTTTCTAAAGAATTCCAAATGAAACATAACTTTCCTCACTTTTCATTATTTTTATTTTATTATGATTGACCAAAGTTTAATCAAACGACATGTTGTAAGGGCAAATAGTTCCTGGTCTTTGCATCGAGAAATTGAAAGCCACATTATTATTATGGATATATTACTTTATCAACTTTACAAAAAAAAAGTATCTAAAAAGCCATTACAAATTTTGAACTCTCCGGGATTCACTTTTCAAATAAAAATCAACTATGTCCATCAAGGATGAGATTCCTTTACGATAAAACCTCAATTTTTTCATGTATTGTTATATGAATAAAAGGACTGCATACTATTGATTCTATTATGGGATCATTTAGGCGCTGACTGTAAAACGATGGTCAGCTAGCTTGTCTTGCAGATCAATTCACAACTATAAATTCAATTAATTATGTCATCGTATTTAAATGTTAAACTGATAGTTATTTACTAAGGTATGATTATAGAATTATTAGAAGAATCATAGCCTAGTATTACAATATGAATTACTTGATGTTTAATGATGACGTGTTTCCCTAAATCTTGATCTCTTATTTTACCAGCACTTTATCTGATTCAATAATTCAGGTGTTGGCCAGCCTAACCTGCTGAATCACCGCGTCTTTGTAAACAGAAAAAAAAACGGTTCTAGGATAAATACAAAAGTAATCTATATATAAAATTCTGTGACTTCCTTTAGCCCGTCCGTCTGTCACACTCTCTAAAATAGACAAACATTGACCGACCGAAACCAAATTTTGGGGAGAGGTGCAAACAGATAAGAGGGCACAAAGTACAGTTGGTTTTACTAGGGTGCGTAAAAACCGCGGGGTGGGGTTTTTGTCAAAGCATTTTCCCAAACAAATCAGTTGATTCACATTTCATCGATTGGTTTGAGAAATTGAACGAAACTTTATAAACCTCGATAAAAAATGTTAGCAATAACTTCAACAATACTAAATGCTGTGAGGATTACAACACGTCAGCGTGTTGCAATTCTTTTTTAGGTTATTTAAAATAGAAAAGAAATAAAATTGTTTTAGGAATGCCAAAATGCGGTGAAAGAACTTTCTTGTCACACTTTTTTTTTCTCCAGCTCATATCTATCTGGGTACTATCAGCTACTTTTTTAGAAAAATAAATTTGCTGTAACTATATCCACAAACATTGTGCACCGCAAAAGCTAAATAGATTATAATTATTTTATTCACAATTTTTTAGTCAAATTTTTGCAACCGTTTAAACTCCAAAAATGAATCTTAAATTCCAATATCATATGTAATTGATACTTAAGTAGCTAATGTAAATTATGTAATGACCACTTGGTCAAAAACTTACAGTCTGCGCTCAAAATAAGAAATTATGTATCAAGAGTAATCGATCTGGTGGCTTGAAAACTTTAGTGAGCATTTTATTGAGCAACTCATACGAAGGCTTTATAAAAATGTATAATACGTAAAATTTAAAAAAAAAATAGAAAAGCTGGAAAAATTCAACACTATAATACGATTCTTGCTATTTAGTAGGATTAACTTTAGGTTCAAACGCATGAAGCACTGAACGAAAATCGAACTTACTAGTAATGATCTGCCAGACAAGTTTGCTATCTATGATGCAAATACAAAGCACACCCTAACAGCTAATGTTTGTTAGTGTTGATGCTTAAATGTTTTCAATTAGTGTAAATTACACGTATTTATAAGGGAAATTCTCTTTTTAAAATTGCTGTTTCCCCAATTCAAATTACATAGCAGCTGCAACTATTCATTTCGAATTATCAAAGTACACAAGTAGGTCTTCAAATAAATAATCAGCATATATTATAAAAAGAAAAATAAGTGAAATAAAAAGAAATTGAAAATTTTATTGAAGCAATAAAAGCAGACATATTAAAAAGCAATTCATGAGAAAAAAAAAGCGGTAACAATTTTATATTACGTAAAACGGTAAAACCGAAATATAATAACGATTAAAAACAGTTAAACCGGTTTTGTGGTTCTCTCTCATCAGAGTAAAAATCGAGAACAAAAATGTGCACGGCGACTCAAAAAATATAACCCCAGGCAAATGTTATTTGTAAAAAATAAAAAAAAATTATCAGGGAAATTCATTTTCTAAGAAAACTGTTTGTACTTAAATAATGTTTTAAATAAATATTAGCCCTCACAGAAAAGAAAGTCATTCATCGATCATTTATCGATCATTCCTAATAATCTATGCATGTCATATTGGAATTATACCTTTGATAAATACAAAATTGACATATTTTCCTGATTGTTCGGATAAATGAACCACTTTTCATTAACCGGACGAATCCATTTTAGAAGCACTTCTTCTTCTTCGTTACTCATTCTCTCTATTTCTGTTCACTTTTCATCGATCCATTCCTCATCAGTCTGCCTACATTTGTTTTTAATTTATCCGTTTAGTGTTCGTTTGTTGTCGCTTTTTCTTCATCTCTAGAATTTCTTCTGTCATCTATTCATTCCTTTCTTGTCTCATTTTCTTTGGGATGAACTCATTCACCAACGTCACTAGTATTTATCGCAGCATGTCCCACTTTGATTTTGTATTCTCGTTCACGTTATACTCGTTAATAACTCCATTTTTGTATTTCTCCTTGCAACTTGGGTCATTCATGAATTTGTCATATTTCAGTTGAGGTGCTGTTTCCGAAGTTTCACTTTGATGTCGCACACTACTGGAAGATGGTCGCACCCGCAGTCGGCACTTGCGTATGTTTTATAATGTAGAACTGAATTTCGGAATATTTTGGTTCTTTGTGTCTCCTCCTAGGCTTTCCCATGTCCACATGCGTCTTGGGTGTCCCTCGAATTAGTTGTTAGTAATTACTTGATTGATTATTGTGTACCACTGGATCCATCTTTCTCTGCGCTCATTTCGGAAACCTAGTCCAAAGTTGTCGACTATTTCACAGGAAACCTATCTTGATATCCAGATCCAGGGGATTTCACATGATAGTTGGGGGAGTTTCTTAACACCTATTTTGTAAAGCAAAGAAAATGATGTTGTAAATCCTTACAAATATGGATTATGTACCTGCCCAGCAAGCCAAATATATACCGACTCTAACTACCCTACGATATTAATTATCTCACATTCGAGGGGGTAATGTGTACCATTCTCCCTCCACAGTCCGTCATACCAGATTTTTCCACTTCAAAAATTTTGCCACCATTTTTTTTTTCGTTTTTTACTGATGGAATATACTTGACAAGAGATGAAGAATAAATCAGCTCACACCAAGATTTTATCAACGTCAAGAATACGAATAAAGAGTTCAATTGTCCGAACAATAATGGCTATATTAACGACTTTTCAAAGTTATAGACGATGCCTTCTTCATATTTATTAGTGTACTTCTCTTATTTTTGTAATGCAACTTTCGAATTCATACGATGATTTGTGATCTTTTATTTATATATTTTCAGTTTGACTCAAACTTGTCATTCCTCAACATATCCTGAGTCAAATTGTATAATGCAATTTAATGTTTTTACCCTAAAATAAACCCATATTGTAGACATTTAAAGATATACTTTACATTAGCAATATATGTTGACTTTCAGCTACCATTATTAAAAAGATTAATAACTTATTTTGGAGCTGCAACATAAATTTAATATATAAATGAAATTCAAACAATAAAGGTGGCAGAAACATATTTGACTAACATATTTCCCCATAGACTCGAATATATTATTTTAATATGTTAACATAAGGTCCATGATATCCTATGATCTTCATCAATCTTTCAATCCATGATTTTGTTAACCTTTCTACTGTTTCCATTGTAATTTTGGATAGATTGGCAATAGTGAACATGCAAAAGATCATACTATTTATCCTAAAGTTTCGTGGTTGTGACCGGTATCATTCAAAAATCATGATGACCAAAATTTGCTATAATTCCCCACATTTATCCTGATATTATCATGCCTATAATACTAACCGAGAACATTAATCTGTTTCCATTGTTTTCTTCTACCGCGTATCGATTGACTAGTCCTATGAAGAACCTAAACTCAGCCATCAAGTCCATCCAATATAGCTCTACATTTATAATTAAAAATCACATTTTAGCAATCTATTTACAAGTACTTTCCCAAAATTAGAGGTCGCTCTCTGTGATGTCAGCTTAAATGCTTTCGTATATTTCATCATTGTTCAATATTTTCTTCTTGCTAGTTCACTTGCCAACTTTTCAATTTTTTTCGCTTCTCTTTTGGCAATATTTTTAAAGCCGGTTTTACTCTAATTCTTTTCAAAATTTAAATTTCTCTTTTAGTTGTTCTATGATATCTGTTTACCTTTTTATAAATTTGAAAGTTTTGTTCACATTACTTAAATATTTTACAATACTTTGCTTCTCTCTTTTCTTACAGTTAGTAGCGATATCTATATATCCCAAATTAAAAATTAATTATCAATAACTCTAATAATGTACATATTTATTTACAATATAATGAACAAAACTTAATTAACATAATAAAATATCAAATCAGTAAATAAGTTTTATAAAAACGCATATTATAAACTGAAATGCATATGGTATACTTATCATATAAACCTATTTGGAAAGTTTAAATAACATTGGTTAACAACAATTTTTGAAAAAACAAACTCACAAATAAAATCCGATATTGTTTTTGTTGTAGTATACCTATGGATGATAATGGGTATGCCCCCATTCACATAAATACAGTAGTAAATACTGTATTTGGCTGCAGTTGGAGATTCGTTCTTTTGCTTGTGTAGACTGACGTGTGTTGGTCCAACTTGAGTGTTCAATCGCGTCTGAACTAATCAAAAAAGACCCCCCACACTTTTCAATTTTTAAAATGATCCTGAAAAATCGTTTTGGGACTAAAAAGAAAAGAAAGTGCCACCCGATAAGGAACAGGAGAACAAACAGTAGAATGTCACGGAGAAAACAGTCGACGTCGAAAAAGCCAACAGCAGGAGGTTCTTGCTGATATTTCCAGCGAGGGTATGGTACCTGAAAATTTGCAAAATATTGAAATCCTAACGAAACCTGACGATTCAATGAAGCCCGAAAGTGGTCAAAATTCATCAAAACCAACAATAACAGCAGAAAATTACAAAATTAAAGACGAAAATGTTGTGGTCGGAGAGACGCCCTCCTGCTGAACGTCCCCACCTAAGTGTCCAATCAACATCACCGTGTTCCTCGAGAAAGCCAAAGGTTACGCACATCTGGTGACAGCAAATGGACTTTTGTTCAATCCCGAGGAATTAAAGAGAGTTGAGAAAATAATTGTGTCAGTCTTTGTGGTGGACAAGCGTTCGCGCAAAATTTGTCGCTCCACAAAAGACACTGAAATTAAATCACTAATTTCTCTGGAGATCAAACCGCAGAGGGTGATTAGAGGAAAGGGATTATTCATGTGTGACGTACTGCTACCCACGCCTGCCGACTGTGAAGCCGCTTCCAGTCGTGATCTCATAGTTAAAGACTTTATTCTTCGTACAGAACATGAAAGCAGGCGAAGAATCCATGTATCAGTATTTGAGGTACCTCCTCAGATCGTCGGGGAGCACTTGATCGCTTATCTGTGCCAATTTGGTCAGATACTCAGTGCTTCCTCTGACGATTTGACCGGGGGATGGAGTTTCGAAATCATGATAGACCGGAAAGCCTTCATCTCCATCCCCAACTGTCTGAATGTAGTGGGCCAGAAGATGCCAATTATAATCACCGGGCGTAGACCGGCATGCTGGAAGTGTGGACAGACTTGTCATCTGACCTCTTCCTGCACAGAGAAGAAAACCTCTGAGATTCTGGCTCCTGTCGACCCAAATCCCCCTACGACCGAGTCTGTTACATCCATCTCGCCTGTAATGGGATTGCCAACGATCGGGACTGGTATGGTTAAACCCCCGGTTAGGTCTGTCTCTCAGCCCCATTCCCCGAAAAGCCTTTGCCCGCGCTAGTGCGATTGCGGAGAAGGAAGTAGGGGAATGGCAGGTCGTTAATAAGGAGAAAGGGAAGCACCGGGGACTTCGTTCCACTGAAGTCCCCGTGGCTAAAGACACGCTCAGCCCCACTCCCTCTACCTGTTCTAAGGACGACACTTCGACCACCTGTTCGGAGAAACTGCGCCAATAGATATGATATGAGCATTCCTTTGAGAAAAAGGAAAAATTAGGAAAGTTGAAAGAAACTTTAAAACATCATCCTGAGAGAATAATAAGACATTCTACATCAGCATCCTCCATCCTCTAAACAGCCCCCATGGCTCCACCCCTAGTTTTGCAAACAATAACCCTGACCCCTTCCAAATTGACTCCACTGAAAAAAACTCCCCTTCTAATTTCCCCTTAAAGAACCTCACTCCGTCCAAAACTCCCAATCTATCCCTTGTTAAAACACCCAGTAATTCACCACTAAAAACAGAAACACAAAAGAGGCAACACAGCCCTTTATCAGACTCTGCTGAACCTATCAAAGAAAAAAAAAGTAAAACATAAATTACTTTTCAATAGGGGTGAAAAAATGCCAATCCGACAGAGCATTTTCGACATCCCGGAAAGCAAAAGACCTGAAAATACTTTTGAATATGAAAAAAATAAAAATTTGGACATTGAAGATCCAAAAAGTTTCCCCTAACGAAAAGAATATAAATTATTGTAAGAGCGGGACATGGCTCAGAAAACATCTTGGCAGCCTGTCTCCTGATGGCACCATCAAAAATGAGATGGGTACTGGCTTCATGGGAGAGGCCGTCGGTATCCTAATCAATCCAGGTAAGCAACCCTAATCGGTTTTCATTGTGGCTCTCTGGTTAGCTAGTAAAAATGGCTGAGGTTTGAGGTCGGAGTCTCGCAGGGCGTGGCTCTCTCGTGACCTTCAGTGCCTCGGGGTGAATGATTGATGTATGCAGGAGACCCGGTTTTCTACTTATGTCCGTGAGAGCATTCTGTCTAGAGGGTTCTCCGTCTATTCAGCATGTTTTGATGGTCGATCGAGAGCTGTCTCTTGGCTAGTGGGCAAGTCTTTGAAGGCTGCGTGTACTGTTGTCTTCACAGATCCGGCGGGCAGGCTTTGCGTGCTGGATGTTACCAGAAAGGATAATGCTCTTCGACTCATTGGGGTTTATGCGCTCAATAAGCATTTTGAGCGGCCTGCTTTTTTCGGCAGATCGAGCCGTTTTTGACGACATCTCGTCGGGTAGTTTTAGCGGGGTATTGGAATATCGTCCTAAATAGATCGTAGTGGGCCAAATTCGGGTACTGACAACCAAGATGTGAAACTATTTCGGGACCTTATCGACAAGTTTGATCTTGTCGATAAGTACCGGAATGAACGCCCTCCTCGGGAGGTAGTTTGGACAAATAGTAGCGGCTCGGCTGCAGAGGTGCTTTCTAGCTACCTCGATCGAGTCTTAGGAGAGTCGATGTAGGGCTCTTAGGGTGTCCAAGTTTTCATTATATAGTTTATTCGGATCATAGGCTTGTCCGGGTCCGTGTAAATTTAGAGAAGCCTAAGGTTAGGCTGGCTGGCTATTGGAAATTAAACTGCTCATTATTTGGTGAGCAAGATTTCCTGGACCAGCTTCTACTAATGATATAGAGGGAATTGACGCTGGCTGTGGTTGGGAATGCCTGGTGGGACAAATTAAAATAAAAAATTAGAACGTTTGAAGTTGATTTTAATCGTCAACTCAATCTAGATACATTAGCGGCGCAAACGGCTTGTGAGCAAATAGTCGATCGGGCAGTTAAATCCCGTGATAGTGGGGAAATAGCCTTAGCTAAGGCAGATTTGTCCTCCTGGCTTATCAAGACGGATCAAGCTCTGGTAGTTAGGGCTATGTTAAAAAGAATGTCCTCTGAGGCGACGAATATGGTCTATAAATTGTTCACAGAGGAGAAACGGAAGGCATCTCGGCGACATATCGCGTGCGTCACATTGACGGATAAGCGGACCGTGACTACAAACGCGGGCATATGCGAGGCTTTTCGGGATTACTTCCAGGAACTTTTCAGCCCTGCTCAGTTCGACGGCTGTTTAGCAGACTTCCCCTGCCTTAAGGCAGTTGAAGTGGCTGGGTGCGAGGTTCCCATCACAGAGTCGGAAATCTGGGAAGCGCTGAAACAGGTTGACCTGGATAAATCTCCGGGACTAGATGGTCTTCCCTACGTATTTTACTTGAGGAAGTCGCCCGTTTTTGTTCCTTTGCTGGAACTGATTTACAACAGCATGGGTCTATATCTCAACGCTTCACCAGGGGTGTGATCAAGTTGCTGCGCAAGGACAAGAACGGTGGGAATGGGTTAGGTAACTTTCGCCCTTTAACCATATTAAATACAGAGTTAAAAATTTGGGCAAAAATCTTAGCCAACCGTTTGCAGCTTGTACCGTCTAGTCTGATTGGCTCCGAATAGACATGTGCTGTGAAGGCCAGGGCTATTCAGGACAGCCTTCATATGGTACGCTTGATCATCGAGAAAGTCGACAGTGAAGCCGCGCTGATCAATTTAGATCAGTCCAAGGCCTTTGATAGGGTTGACCATCGATTCCTGGAGGCTGTCCTTTTGGCGACCGGTTTCGGGCAGGACTTTCGCACCTGGATCCAACATCTGTATGCGTCTCCCGGTGCACTGGTAAGATCGGAATCTTTCGTATTGTCTCGCTCCATTCGTCAAGGCTGTCCGCTTTTGCCTATGCTTTACGTTCATGTGTTGGATCCTTTCCTTCGCAAGTTAAAGACGAATCCGTTCCTACGCGGAAATTCTCTGCCTGGTGCTACCACCTTGGCCAGGTATTCTACCTATGCTGATGACGTTTCGGTTGTTGTGTCGAGCAGAACCAAGACTGACGAAGTCAGCAAAAAAAATAGTGGTTATGAGATGGTGACAGGAGCCAAGATAAAACCGCGATAACTCTGTTGGCTTGCGGTTAGGTGCGTGGAAGTGAGTTTCTCTTCCTGGACCTTTCCACTGGACGGATGGACTGGTCAACATACTCGGCGTCTGGTTCATTCCTGATCTCCAGCTGGATATGTATTTGTCGGAGGTACAAGGGAAGGTCGAAATCGCAGTTAACCTTTGGTCTCAGAGGAATCTGTCCTTGAAGGGGAAGGCGGAAGTATGTGTTTCACACATCTACCCGATTCTCCTTTACCGACTTTCTGTACTTCCACTTCCGTATGCCACACTAATGTCATTAGTAAGGCTCTTGTTCTCTTTCTTATGGAGAGGCAAGGCCGCTATGTATCTCGAGAGATCTGTTGCCTTCATCCACCTGAATGCGGTCTGGGTATGCATGGCATTGAGATTCGTCAATATATGCTTCGCATCGCCTTCCTAGACCAAATATGTCGCGAATCGGATGAGGAGGGCGCCTTCTATCGCGAATATCGTCGTGTTCTGAAGCGCCGCTTCTTATGGGCGTCGGATGGCCTCTCCAACGTCCAGGTGTTGTCTCGTACGGCATTATATCAAGTGTTAGTCAGGGTGATCATCTGATTGACAAGCTCGGTCTTACGAAGCAGGAGGCTCGCTCAGTCTGGCCTTGGGCGCCCGGGTTGAAATGTCTCAATAACGATGAGGCATCACTCACCTGGCTGATGATTCGTGGGGCCCTCTGGGTCGCCAAAAAACTTCGCTCAGCGGGCTTGGAGAAATCTCCAAACTACCGACACTGTAGTAGAGAAGTCGAGACCTTGGGTCACACCTTCTTTCATTGCAGGGTGGTAACGCCGTTGTGCAAGTTTGTTGAAGGCCTCACGATCCGCATGCTGCGGGGAAAGTTCTTTGTAGCAATGTAGTACCGCCAATGACGAATGCTGAACATTGTGTGTTCTTTTGCTTACTAGGTGTTATGAGAGTCGTGATTTGGACGACACGTCAGAAGGAATTCTATGAAGGCGAGAAGTTCACTTCTTTCCAATTGATCTTGTTCTTTAAGCATCAGCTTAAAGTCAAGATTAGAACGGAAATGCGGCGACTCACTCCCATCATTGCGCGTTTGTGTCGAGTATAAGGGGCTAACCTAGAGTGGCATTTTGATGCCGGTTTGTCATCAGGATTTTGGGTTGAACTTTGGCAACCCATCCCGAAATTAGGATAGTTTAGGTTTTGTTTTTGAATCCTTAGTTTTCTTTTTTTTCCAGTTAACTTAGCTAGGGCGTGTATGCGCGTTGGACCCTTTTATTTCTGTCCCTATTTTTCTTTAGTTTAATTCCCCTTCCCCTCCGTCGTTAGGTGGTCAGTGATATCAGTTCCCTGGTGGATGCGGGGCGTCTTTCGTTTTCGCCTATGTGTTTTTTTTTTGTATTTGTCTGAATGAGTGCGTGTCTGGGTGAGTGCTTAGGATGAATGAATGTTTTTATATTATTATAGTCCCGCATTGATTTCGTCCAGTTAACTAATGTTTCTTCCACGTTTAAGGATTGTGAGGGTTTTTATTACTAACATTATTTTGTTTAGTTTCATGTAAATAATTTGTGTTTCATATTGTAAATACTCATTGTTGTTTTATTCCCCCTCACAAAGGCATTGAATTGTATATGTCGGGTATATTTAGGATTTTCATAGAGACACTGAGGTATTATTGTGCATGTAGTAAAAAAGGTAAGTAAGAATGCGTTGTTTTGGTATTAGGAATATTGTTTGTATGTCTGGGTCAGTGTTTGTGGCTAGCTAAGTTTAAAATTAAGACAGATGAGGACCGTCCTTTTCCCTACCCTCTTTTTTGGCCTTGTGCCACATTTTGTATTTTATTACAAATAAATATTGTAGTCGGAGATTCGTCTCCAGCTGTGCTGGTCAAACTCCGGGCGGAGAGGATCCTCAGACGAAGCTATGTCGAAGGGCAGTTTCCTCTCGGGAAACAGATACCCGACCCCGTTTTATACGTGGTCTACGGGGAATTTTTGGTCGAGCCTACGGGCTCGGATACCCCACATTAAATTCGGCATTGTGCTACATCTGACCGCGTGGGGCGGTTGGTAGATATCCTGCAGTTGGAGATTCATTGTGGAATTCACTTGACTCACTTCTAGCAGTTGACCACTTATTCTACGCGCCGCTGGTTAATCTTGTTCGTTTCCTAAGTATTATCGCTCATTATCAACCTTCGTGTGATTATTCTATTCAGTAACGTTCCTTAGATTACAAAAGTTCGTAAATAATATTCGTGTGATCATTGTATGATTATGTGCAAGACAATAGGAAGATTCTTTAACTCTAATGTCCTACGAGCAATAAAGGTTTTGTTATTGAAAAGCCTTTTAGTAGTATTGAAAAAACAGCTCTTTATTATTTTCTAGAAGTAATCCATTACTGAATAGTTAAAATTCCCATTAAGTGGTATATTAACTGTTATGCTAATCGGCAAGGAAATAATGATAGTGTCTTTTTTGTTATTATCTCCTTCCTTATGTAAATTTTAATTTTTGCCTGTTGTTCTATTTAAAAATTCTTGCAATAACAAATGAATTAATAAAATAAAAATCCAAGTAAAGGATTGATGTAAATATTTCTTCTACTTTCTTTAAAGTATTAAATCATAAAATACGCAGAATTGTATTTTTAGAATGCTATATCCTTTCAAGATGTTGGCGATCATGGATCCCTCATATTTTTATTATCTGTGATAATGTGAGAGTTAAGTCTACCCAGCGATTTACTCATATCTGTGGTAGGGGAGGAGGGGTGGATTCATGCCTTTTCCAACGGAATTTGTTCGATAACATACGCTACTCGTACGTCAGAAATTTAGAAAAATATATGATTAGATTGTTTTTTATATGAGTATCCAAAATGAATTAAAATCCAAAAATCATGTTGCGTAAGCATATTCAATCATATATGATTTTTAAAGTAAAAGGGATGATAATATTTTTATTATATTTTTTAATGAATAAACCTTGAGTTTTGCATCATCTCAGATTGGCAATCTTTCATTTTATGAAGCAAACACGATAAAAGAAACCGGAAAAATAAGTGAAAGCAGGATTTAATAGAAAACGGGAAGAATGTAAGAAAACAAAAAACAGGCCCTAATTGTGTTAAAACAAAAAATAATGTTTGAATTTGAGAAAAAAAAAAATGAAATATTTTTAATAAATGTAAAATATACTGAAAAGAAAGTCAGTCTATTTTTCTGTCAAATTTGGAAATGATTCATCGGAAGTAATGGAAAATGAAAAAAGGATTAAAATGCAGATAGCAGTTAAAATAAACATATCCAAAAAGCTTTTCTATATCATCATATTTTGTTAGAATGCATGCAAATGTTACTGGATTAAGCAGATTTTTTCTGAGAGGATTATAATTCTTGAAGTAGAGGTAACGATATCTGCAAATTTACTAATAATGACTGAAATCTTGAATAGAAAAATCACATTTAGATTCAGATTTTGTCCCTAATTTTTAAGTCATAGAAAATGTTACAAATACCGACCAAAACAATTCAGAAATGAAAATAATATAAAAATATAAAGGGACTTCAAACTGAACAATGTTTCCTATTTTATTGCTATTTTAATGAGCAGGATTTCTAAGAAACTGTTTTACTGTCAACTGATAATATTGTTTTGTAAAATTACTCGGCACATATGTATATTTTAATATATTGGATACTAAGAGATTTTCTTTTCTTTTTTGCTTTACTGCTCAGACCGAAATGCTCATCTTGGTTGCTATACTCAAAACCCTTCGGTCGTTTTACCCTCCAGTTTACTTCAGGTGTTTGTCTTTGTACTTCAAAAACTTAAAATTCTATAGATGAAGACAAATTGTTCTTATTCTGCTTTTACTTCTTAGGTGATGGTTCATATCAATTAATACTGAACAGTTTTATTCATCTCCGTGTCACGTGTATCTTTCTTTCCAGTGAACCATAGTATTTGACTACCAACACTACCAAACCCAAGGATTGAACTCACAATTTCCAAGGAAACAGAGATATTTTAACGAACGCTTTTGTATCTCTGATTGATATTAAGTATATATTAAGTTTAAGACTCTAGAAAATAGAGTCTTAAACTTAATGTCTGTACACACAAGGTGGGTGTCTATGAGCGTCCTGACTCATGTGGTGGAATTCTTTTTTACTATCGTTTCTTTCTGAATCAAAGTCTGTCAATAAGTTCAATCCATGGGACAGGTAGTGCTGAAAAGCGACACAAAATTGAATAAGAATAGTGTGTATTAACTGATATGAGTTATCTCCCCAAAAGCATGGAAGATAAAATGAAAACACTCTACTTATGTGGAATGGATAAAGGATTCGTTTCAAAATTCCAATATATTTAACAAATACGATAACATATACCTAAAGAAGCCCAAAGAATACAACGGCTGAAATGTTGTCACTATGATAACCAAGATGAACATGCAAGTCCAGATAGCAAAGCATATAATAATGACAATTCTTCATCTAAAACATTCCATAAAAAATTGTTACATTTTTATGCGAAATCATTTGTATTATAGTATCTAGACTTTTCCTTTGTTCAACCTATTTTCTCATTTGTATTTAGTGGTGCATTGTAAAGAGTCGAAATGGTATGAGCGATATATTTTACATTTCTGTCAAAATGATTTAGTAATTTGCTCCCTATTTGTGGAATCGATCATTTATGAAAAATAATGATGTTCAACTTGCTTGACAAAAACTCTTATGTACAAAAAAATTTGCTGTCAATGTGTTGCTATTATAGAGATAGATAATTATTCAAACTGCACCCAGGAGGTTGTGATGTAAGAAACAGTAGTGTAAAATATATTATTGAAAAATATGAGTTATATAAACTGACAAATACGGTTCTTCAATTTGGACAGTTTTGCATAACTTTAAGTATTTCTTTAAAATCGGCAAAAATTTGCACCAAGCAAGTCGTCGTGTGATAGGCGAACACAAGTGTTTCGGATCAACGTTAGAATCTAGAATCTGATTGACTTTAATATAATCACCGATAGACTTGCACGACACAATTTTCCAGATTTCCTCGCGATCAATACGTTCATGTACTTGAAAAACCTGTACTACTAGTCATAGAAAATAATATCAACATTCAATACAAGTATATAGTAAAATAGGCTTCGTGCAAAGTTTGCAAGAACAATTGGCAATTGTCGAATCAAATATACTGAATTGTGTTACGTTGTCTGAAAGTTATATATTTAATTTCCATATAAACACAATCGAAATAAATTTCTTTTCATCTGTTTCAAATATGAAAACAAGTAACAGCAAATCAATAAATGGTGAGCAAAATCAAGGTCAGCGGTAATTCTATAAAAGCTTTTGATATTTTCAAATTTAAACCAGGGTGCACCATTGACTTCAGACTCTCGTTACAAATGTGCTTGGTAAAACAATGTGCTACATTGAAAATGGCGAATTTCAGGTTGAGCCAACAGTTTGTGAGCAAATATAATTATACCATAACGTCCTTTGGCAACATTCTTTCAAATAATTCGGCTGGAAATGTGTCTTTGATGCCTTAAGCTAGTTTTCAGAGTTTTACGTATACGGTATGCAGTGGACCATGACAGTATTAGTTACCTATTCAAGGTAAATTTAGTACTTAGATTGAAGAAGAAGTTCATCAGCAGTATCCGTTCCTATTTGAACTTTTAAGCTAAGCAAATTTGAGCCTTTATGAATTTCTTTTACGTAAGTTACTACTATTATATATGGATTCTTTCGGTCTTACATTCTCGTCTTCATTACTTTTTTTCACAATTTATAGGTTACTTCAGAAATTGGTTATGTGATATATCTAAATTAAGACTAATCGCCGCATTCGTTGTAAACCGTCTTTTCAGGTGAACCTGTTTCGCAATTCACTGTCACAACTGCAGTGGATATTGTACACAATCAGCTTTTACTTATAGCTCTGGTGTAAAAACTAATCTTGCTGAATTGGCTGCATAGAATAGTGATGCTTTTGAATACGGTTTAGAATGTCTGTAAGATATAGCTTACAGACATTCGGAATTTTTTTATTCGAATATAATTTTTCTCCTTTTAGCCCGTGCGTAAGCTAATGAATGTTGCGGTTGTCCTTTAATATAAATCATCAGTCATTTATATACGTTTTGATCATCATTGATGAGATGTGTTCAGTTTATGATTCTTTTCTTTATAGGAATCGAATTTAACCTATTCAGTACAATCACGTTGATTTAATATTTTAAAGAATTATCACAAATTTCAGTTTTCATGATTTTTAAGTAACTCTTTCATGAATTATACTCACGACTAAAATGAGACTAATGAAAATATGTGCAAAAATGTTCACATTTTCCTTTAGGATTAGACATGAATCTAATCGTTGTAGACCATACAATTTTCCAACCTTATCGACATTCGCTTCAATACTTCCATTTCTGATTGGGTTACTTGTCCCTCAGTGTCACATTCTAGCTTTGTGTAATGATTGATTAAAAAAAGATACATCCGTATATTTAACGCAATTAAATGCAATTTCTTTTCTGCTTGTGATTGCATAGAGTTAGTTTGTCACCATCACTCGGTGAATAGTAAAGCCTGACCTCTTGAATAAACGTGTAATTAATAATAATAATGTCAAGGGCAATTCATTTCCCCCACGGTTTGTGCTATGTTATAAGAATCATTTGATGACAAACATTGTATACTAATTTGAATTGATTGGTACAGAATCTGTGATTAAATTCAGACTAAAAGGCAGTTAAATTTTAAGGACTTATGATTTATTATTTAAAAACCTTTTTCTGCAGTCTTGCATTAATATCTAAATATCATCAGGCATATATTTAAAGATTACATAGACATACTTACAAGTTTAGTTCTGCAGTAAAAAATTGCAGGCGAAGCTGTATTTTTTTCTATGACGTTTGATTCACAATTTAATATGGAGGCAAGCGAAATAAAATTCTTATTCCAAACTTTAGTTAAATTATTTAAAAACCATGAAATATTTTAAATGAAAATATAATCTTTAATAATGTATGTCAATTATGTACTGAAACTGCTTTCTTTGACATCCTCTATTCAAATGTTTTATATTGTGAAAATCATACTATTAAATGCATCTAACATTTGAAAGAAAAATCATCGATTATTAATGTACTCGCAATAGAAACAAATAATTTAATCCATTCAGAATTGAGGCATTATTAGGTTTGTTTTAATCCGTATAACTTGTATAGATATATATTTTTCAACAACCTTTTAAGCCTATGTTCTATTATTATTTTCTATTATGAAAGCCTTACTACTTTAAAAGTAAAATGTAAGTATTAAAATAAGAAATATAAATGCCCGGCAATCATTGTATATTTATGATTGATAATTATTTACTTAGAATTTTTATCTTCGATCAAAAGAGTGGCGATTCTACATTAGTTTATCATTTAAGTTGATGTATTTATTCCATAAATATATCAACATAAATAACAGGTTGAGTAGTTGAAGATAATGTCGAACAACGTCAAGTATATTTACTGGAAAATCTATTTCGTTTTTCTCCATAGGATTTTCCATCAAACAGCAGGTATTAGATAATCTCAGGATTTGGTGCAAGTCAATCAGTGGACTTTCATTTGTGGTGCCAGTAATCAAGAACAGTTTACTGCTTCTGGCAAACGTTTAAATAATAGGCAAGTTTCTATTCAGTATGATAGCTAATGCTGAGAATTAGTGAAGAAGCCTTAGAAAACAATGCTTCTTGTCTAGTTAAAATAATTACTTTTCGGAATCTTAAGCCAGACCCGGTAAGGGGAAAATCCGTTGCCTGAGAGTGTATAAAACATAGGCACTTGACAGTCATCATCTGCTGTTGTCATATCTCACAGCCACTTGATATATAGTGAAGTTTACGTGAAAAAAAAAAAACTCCCAGAAAAAAACAAACAGTAACGCCATATAAAAATTCGTTAACATTAAAAGTTTTATATTTTATTTTTTACTTTTCCAAATGTACGTTTCCATTTGAATTGCTTTTGGACCCTCGTTCTAAATATAAAAATATATGATTTCACGGCTTCATTGTTAAAATGTATATAGAAATCTTTTTGTCTTTTGTATCGTTTATTTAGGTCAACTTTTGTTTTCAGTTATTACCATTTTTAGAATTTCGTCCCATACAAATAATTTGATTATAAATCCCTCAAACACACTCAAATATGTTCAAGAAAAGGTTTTCGATTGATGACTAGAATTTTTATTAGAAACGATGTCGCATATTTTCTATGTAAAATTTAAGATTATTTTCTGTATTCTACATTCCGTTTCTTCTTTTTATTAAAAGTTCACAGTCTTTCAGAATATTTATGCTGCATTTTTTAAAAATAATTTAATTATTATAGTTGCGTTACGGCGAATAGTAACGAGAAAAGTGAGTCTACTTGGAAGATCATTCTTTTTATTTTGACCTTTGTTGTTGTTGTTGTTGTTATTATTATTATATTGAAGATCCATTCACCATGAATAAAACAAATATTAATCGTATTTCAGTATATAAAATCAATATTCGTAAATATTTGGAAGTCAGTATAAAACTGATTAACACATATTAGAACTGAAATGCATGCATTTAATAAATTAGTTTTATATAAAGTGAAATAAATCGTGTTTCCTTCAAGTTTCGATTATGAAAAGTAAAAATCCTGTTCATATTGTACAATGTTTATTATTTCCCGCTTGCTTATAAAAGATGATATCAACTTGTGTCCATGATTTTTAACCATCTTTGATCAAAGAATGAAGGCAGTTCCAGTTAAAGTATAGGTATAGCATAAAGTAAAGTATAAAATGCTTTCGTGTCTTAAATAAAAGGTGAAGTTGAAAATCTTGTGGTGGAAATGTTTCCAAAATGTTATAAGTCAGAATTGGAATACTCTGTGAAAGGCCAAGATTATTCAAGAATTTAGTTTATCCAAATAAAAGAATGGTATGTAAATATGCAACCAATTATTTAATGAGACTTTTAACACTTTTCTTCGGTAAAATGTATAACACAAATAGATATAAAGCCAAAGAATGTTTCTAATGGACTTCATTGGATATTTGTTTCTTTATGAATCGTCGTTCGTTGTTTTATATAGGCAAAACGGATTGTGAAAAGGCGTGAATAATGTCGACATACTAAATTCGTCAATAAGCACTTACTGCATTTTGCCTACGAATACTCCATCTTCCTGCAAGTCATTGTGTTTAGCGCCGCTGGTTCGGGTTGTAAAATTTCGGAATTTCCACGCAGAGTTCAAAATCAAATGATAGCTCTTCCTCATCCTCCGAATAACCTTGTCTAGCATCGCTATCCATTTCTTCTCCATCTAAAATCTCTGATCCTTCAACATTGTTTACTCCGGTGGAATCAAAGCTCTGATGTCTTCATTGATAGAGTTGGGGCAGGGTTTTGACATCATTTCTTCACGAAACCTTCTCACAGATGGGCCTACAAGACAAACAATTCTATCCGTTATCATATAATCCTCTGAACCGTCCTATGTATTCGTCACCTACACCTACTTGATAGTAGTTTTCATGTCAATAAAGATATTCTTGTGAACTTCTTTCAGTATTCTCATTATCTCGGTTCAATTATGTGATGGTATCTTGTTAGAATTTTCGGCAATATTCAGGCAAAAATTGTCCGCTCTTAAAAAATAAGGAAAAATTGTTTTGTGACTATTTTCTTAGTTCGTATTCATGAGACCATCATCTAAGCTCGAAGTTTGTCGGAATAAAAAAATATTGATCTATTTTTATCATTTTAGAAGGGGTTCATCTTTAAACACGGTATTAAATTAAAGAGTTTTCTTTATCTTGTATTTAGTCACAAATGTCAAATTGAAACTGTCTACGTCATTGATAACTGCGTACTGCTGACGTTATCCTTTTTTCATTTTTAAATAAACTTCTAAATAAGTTTTTGCGAAACAGATTTATGCATTTTCGTTTTGCGATTTGGCTTATTAAGCCCAAAAAGAAAAAAAAAACATTAATATGTTTTGCAAAAATTTATTTAGAAAACGAGAAAAATTCGTTCTTGGGAAAAGAGAACATCAGTAGTACGCAGGTATTCAATGACGTAGGCACAGTTTCAATTTGACATTTGTGAATAAAAACAAGACAAAGATAGCTATTTGACTTGACATTGTATTTATATTATGAACCGGACATACTTCTAAAATTATAAAGTTCAGTATGTTTTTATGCCGATAAACGCCGTTTTTAGAGGAATGATAATGAACAAAAATTAGTCACCAATAATTTTTCCTATTTTTCTATAAGCGAACTGTTTTTCTTCAATATTAGCAAATTTTCAACAGGTTTTTCTATCATTTTAGGACACCCTTAGTTTATGAAGTTAGAGAATCTGAAGCAATTTTTTTTTTTATTTCTAAATGATTATTTCCTTAGAACTGATTTTTTTTTTTTTTCGAAAATATGCGAGAAGAGGTTTAGAATAAACGCGGGAAGTTGGATTTTTAAAAAAATTAATAATCGAGTTGGGGTAAAATTATTCAAGATTTTAGCATGTTTAAGAGTGCTTAATTAATTTGTTACTATCTCATACAGTCACTTTATATTTAAACATGGACTGTGCACAATATAATTTTTTTACACTAACGACTTTTCTTTAGACTATACATGAAATCACTTCTTTTCGACATCAATGCAATTCTTTAGAAATATGTTGCAATATTACATATGTTACTAGAAAATGGAAACAATTGTCTTAATTCCCATTTTGAATTTTTTAAAATCATTGATACAGCTAACGTCTGTACGTTTACGCTTAGAAAAATTTGAGATTGTTTGACATTTAATGTTATAGAATTCATTTGAAAATTTGATTTTCTGGAAAATGTTGGTCACATAAAGTTTGTTATGGGTGAACTGATTCAGGTAGAATTGTTCACGTTTGTTATCTGGTAGTGAATCTACAAAGAAATCTATGTGAAATCTCTTGGGTAGATCCAAAGGAAAAAACAGATAATTAACTTAAAAGAAACACACGTGCTTTCTAACGCACAATAGGTCTGTTACCTCAAAATGATTGAAGACACACTCTGGAGAGTGTATGCTTCTGTACATATGCGTGTATGTCTGTGTGAAAGAGGGGGAGAGAGAGGGGGAGAGTTGAGAAAGGCGATAGAAAGAGCAAGTATGGATTTTATCATGTGCACATGGATCTGCATTTGTTTATCTATGTACATGTTTGTGTGTGCAGCTATGAATACCCAAATACACATGATTATAGACAAATTTTGATTGTTTCACAACTATTTTATAACAAGAAAACATTAAGCAGAAATTTTCGAAAATTTACACATGCGCATGCGGGTGGGGGCGCACACACACACACACACACACACACGATATTGACAATATTCAGGGAATAAAACTATAGAATAAATTCGAATGCATTATTTCCTTTGTATATTTTATATTTACTGATTATGTATTACTTGCATTATCGTACTAAGAAAAGAAGAAAGTGTAAGAGATCCTTTCCATTATCATATAAAATGAAATAATTTTATCGAATATCAGTTTATGGATTTTAAATGAAAATATTCAAAATAGCGTTACATATAAAGAATCAAATGCCTAGACTATCTTTATGTATTTGTTTATTTGCATTTTTTAAAAATAATTTTGAGAAGATATGAACTTTGTTACTCAGCGTGAAAATGAGTTATTCTGCCAAAACGTATTTTTATACGCTTGTCTATCTGAGAGAAATGGAAATGTTTAATTGTGTTTAAGTATGCACCTTTGTGTCGATTAATTTTACTTTCATGAATTTGTTGATGTAATGTTTAAAAGTTAAGCTATACCAATAAGATTGTAATTTTGTACATAGAAATCATTTTAATACAGAGATATCAATAGTTCTCATAAAACTACAACTCTAACAATCTTTTAAAATTTTCTCGAATTATAAGTTTATATTTTTGTCCCGCTTACCAAACAAAATGCACTAAATTGAATAAGAGAAATGAGAGAAAGTAAAACCAACATAATAAATATATTGCCAGAATCCTGATGGAGAAGCAAGTTTTCACTTTGATGCAACCGAACACATCTTAGAAAGAATATAAAACATAACTTGTTTACCTGTAGTAACTCTAAAAATGAAAATGTGATTTAATATTCGCGGTAACACCGTAAGGTATGCAGAAAAATTATTAATCGAATTGTACAAATATTTTATCCAATTATTACAAACACACCGCAAGAATTTTGAGGAATATGGCTCGGTCAGAGAAATTCGTAAGTCTACATCAAGCGTATAATCGCAGCCGATGGCGAAAAGCTTCAAGTTTCGAAGCACTCGAGATTTGTAGGAAATCTTCACTGTAAAGATTTTTGCAAAGAGCCGTTGGTCTGTGCGCTTCCCCGATAACAAGATGACTGCTGTACTAACCTTAGGCCAGGGAGCAAGCGATTGGTTTTGTAGGCCGTTGTTTGTTATAATTCTCTGTATGGTGTACTGACTTCACAAAATGAAAGAGATAAAAACAAAGAAGCTTCTTTGTTTTTATCTCTTTCATTTTGTGAAGCTTCTTCTTCAAAATTAATATTTATCTTTAATCTTTCAGTTCAGATTCTAGTAGTCTGAATCAACAGTTTCAAAACCATGCTGAATGAATGACAGCCGATAGATTTTGCGCACGCGTGCACACACACATACACACACACACACACACACACACATATATATATATATATATATATATATATATATATATGAGTGACGGACTAATATAAGAAATCGGATCATTATTGGTGATAGGAATTACTTTGAGTGAATTATTAAGGAAAAAAAACGAGGCAAATTTTAAATAGAAATATTCTATAATTATTGATTGAGGTTGTGCTTCCAAAATAGAAGACCAAATGTGATCATTGTGAACAAAGAGGAGAAAATTTTTCATACATTGGAAGCTGATGCCCAAGCTGTACAAAAAGTCAGATTCTAATAAGCTGGAACATATCTGGATCTTCAGGGAGAAGTGAGACAGTTATAGAACACGAAGGTAACAGCGATGGCTGACAACAGTAGAGTGCTTGAAAAAGTTTCAAATGAATTTATAAATAGATTGGAAGAATGTAAATCCGAATGGAAATCATGCAAACGAATGCATGACAAAAATCAACCATTATAGTGAAGTGAACAAAAGATTATTGAGGGAAATTTGTAATTACTTAACACCACTCTAATACACCAGTGTGGATATCCTGAAAAGCCTGGGGAAAAGGCTGGTAGAGGAAGTAGAGATTATTATTATTATTATTATTATTATTATTATTATTATTATTATTCAGTTTAATACTACAAATTTTCTTGTCAGTTACTTGACCGTAACCAGTCTGACATGTCCCCTAGAGGTCGATGTACTGTGCATCTCTGTTCATGAGCGGGAGTAGTGGGTTAGGGACCATCATGGTCGGATGTCGAATCGGTTGTCTTTAAAGTTTAAAGGATGAGACAACTAAGGTGATTAAGAGTCCCATCTAGGTACATGTTAACACCTTCAATCGGAGACAGTTTAAGCAAATCCACAAGGTTATGCGTTACTTTTATTAAAACCTGTTACAATATTCGCGCGCATCTCGCCGTGAGGCATGTGCTTGGTATAGAGTGGGTGAAATAATGGGTTTATTTGTACCCAAGAATCACTTTATTGGCGTGCTCCTCTCTCATTCAATAATAATAATAATAATAATAATAATAATAATAATAATAATAATAATAATACATTTTTCTATTTTTAATCATCATGATAACGATCAGTTAACCTTTTGTAAACAACTTAATTAAATATTACATATGTTGTGTAACATGTTTTTAGATATTGAAGCATAAACATTTTGTTTTATTAAACTACATTGATTCACTCACTGATTAAATTTTATAAGTATTAAACTACAAAAATGTATGTATCTGTGTGGGAATCTTCTGAATGATCCCAAGTGACTCATTGCTATATTATCACTAATTTCGCTAACTACTTGATTCTATTATTATGGAATCAAAATCAGCTTTCTAGAATATTTCGATTTTCATTTCCTTGCATTTAGTCACATATCCTCAAGTAATTACATCACTTTTCATCACAATCAATGTCATTGCCCATGTTTCAAATCGCCATTCTTCGCCCTCAATCCAGAATTCACTGCCCAGAGAGAAAAAAAAACACCTCATATTTCATCCAGTCTGAATTATTCGTAAGCACAAAAAATTCATATACTACTGGTACACTGATACGTAGACATACTTTCTCACTATATAGTACAACAATTTATATGCGTATATAGACACACGGACAGAAAGCGTATTTTTAGACAAATAAATCTGAAACTTGCCTCCAAAAAAATAAATTGATTACTATTAATTTTTGCATGCTTGTTACACACATGTATGAACACATTTACACATATGTGTATATTGACTGAGTATAAAAATTAAAAGATTTAGTTAGCATAAAAAATATTGCAATATTGAATTCAGTTTTTGGGAGAATCCATACATTTGTTGACGACGCTTTTCGACAGTTTAAAGTTTTTGGTAGTTAAACTTAAATTTTATTTTAAAAATATCTTCAAGATATATAGAAATTTTCCAAGCGTAGCTTAGATGTGGCACAAGACCGAAAGTATTGGGATCGAACTCACTACTCAGTTGTAATTGTTCTAGCAAGACAAGCTTGTTAACCATTACACCGCCTCGAGGTGTCCAGTCTTCAAGATATATATGTTAAGCTGAAACACCCATAAATGGTCGAAGTCTGTATTTCAGAAAGAAATAAACCAAAAAAAAAAAAAAACCTCAAAAGTTTTCCTTCTCTCTCTTTTTTAAATCTGTGAACAGCTACAAAATGACATGACACAGTTGATATTGTTTTGCCTCATTTTTCAGAAATTACTTTTTTTCACTTCGATTCTATGAAGAATAAACATTTAATTAAAAAGGAAACATAAATCAATTAATTAAACAAAATGTTTTAATTTGTTCTGAACATTCTAAAACCAAATTTGTACTTCTTTGTATTAACTGTTCGTTGACAACTGACCTTTGCATTTCTTTATTGACCTAACATTCAATAAAACAACCTAACATTACTTGATGTACAATTAAAACTCTAACTAAAGATTCCAAGATATGAAAAATATTTTTTAAAAATATCACAATTGACATCATGCCATCGGAATATAGCACGCGTTTATGATTTCATGGATCTAAAAGTATACTTAATTTGCAGCATGAAAAGATATATTGTCAGTTTAATTGAAACTTCTTTCTATCTTGAATTTTTAATTCCTTATACAAAATACTATTTCGCTGTTTCTATGACGTTTCAAATTGTCAAGATTCAAGAGCAAAATGCTGATAGTAATCATGTTATCTGTAGCTGTTCATTCTTTTCCTTGCATTTCATATCTTTACCTTATCGCAAGCAGTAAGTCGGTCTAATGATATTATTAGCATAAAAGTCATAAGATTAAAAAATTTCGAATGAAATATGAGAACATACTAATACTATAGCTATTTTCTCCAATTTATTATAAATCTTTGCTTTGGATTATTATTATAACAAGAAATTCGAAGAAAATCAGGGTATAAAATGATCATTGGTGATAATGAATACTTTTACAATAATTGTTCCGTCAATATTTTAAATATTACAATAAATACAAATTGTTCACATCAGTTTATGTTACGTAATAGCGACTTATTAATTTAGCTTTGCTCCCACCAGGTTCCATCAATTAATTCTCACACGAAATATTGCTCCACAATATAACATAAATATATTTAAATAATGTATTGACTTAATGCAAAATTAATGTCTAAACTTGCAAAAAAAAACAACAAAAAAACGAAACACAAGGCTAGTTCTCATGATACTTTTATAAGTGGATGAAAAATATGTGTTCTTTCAACTTGTAGATTACTTAGCATTTATTTATTGACACAAATTGTAGTTTGTCGTTTAACAAAGATGAAACATTTTTATAGGCAACTCACCATCTATTGTGTGCATACAGAATGTACTTCATAATCGATAACATTCTTTTATACACACGCACAAACACACACAGAGTCTAAAATATAAAACTTCAAAATTGGATATTAACTCGAATCTCCGAAATTTAATTAAAATTCTGACGTCAAATAAATGCAGTTTCTTGTTAATGACTTGCTTAATATAGAGAAATAATTTTCAAATTCAGCTGAAAAAATTAATTTAAAAAATAACTGTATTTTCTTATTCATTTCCAGTATGGTCTTTTGTGATCTTTATGAATAAGCGATTGTCTTTTGTAATTAAATAAAGTCGTTTTTTTTTTACTCGGAAAATCTTAGCATTTAGATCACAAATAAAGGAAATATGTAATCTATAAAGGGAAGTAAGCAATGTTGTCATTCTGACGAGTAGATCTAGCAAATCTAAATATTTTATTTTAGAAATATTTATATTTTTACGTTTTGTTCATAAAAGCAACAAAACAAGCTACTCGATTCGTTTTGCTTAATAATAATTTTATTTGTTTATCTTTTTTACTAAAAAAAAAGAAAAAGATAAAAACGAATCCGCAACATTGAATAAAATGTTATCGCGCTTACAGTAAGCGGCTTCTTACTATTATTATTTCTCGATGTTTACATTCCGTAAATGAAATAAAAGTTTCAAATGTTTAAAACTATCGAACTGCTTTATGATAATTTCCCTAATACCATTTTGCAGCATATGTAAATAACTGAAAGAAAGAAATGACTGCAATGGACTTGGCCCTTGCAAAGCCGAACATCATTGCTAGTATTATAAGGTATACCGACGTATAACACGAAATAGGTAGATAGCACTGATACGGCATACATCACCGTAGAAGTCTATCCATACACACAGGTTAATTAATGCTTTTGATGAAGAACTGTGTGAATATGTGTGCATACAATCTTGCCAATTTCGAGGCTACTGATTGTTAGGTGCTGCATATGTAAATGAAACAAACCGGTCACGTGTCTTATATTGACCAGAAATAACTTCGCCCATGTCTGCGGCAATAGCATGGTGATAACAACACTATGACAAGATCTCTGCCTCTTATCTACTTCTCGTCTTCTTCCTCTTCCAGAGGAAACTTTTTTCTTCTTCTTTCCTTTATGTTATTTTTGTTTTTGTTGTTGCGACTATTGTCGTTTGGTGGAGAAAGGAAGAACAGGGTCGTTTTCATCAAAGTAAGTTGTAAATTCTGGCCTTCGGTCTACATCCGCGCCTCCCAAGATGGGTTGGGGCACCGTTAGAGACTGGGCGGGCCAACTGCAGAATTGGGGAGGATATATCGGAAGAGCAAGTTCGGGGCAGTACGGAGGTCGGATGTAGGAAGAAGAGCTAAAGAAGACGACATGGCAATAATAGTCATCTTTGCAAGTGTGGGAAACTTTTAGCACCTAAGGTGACGGTCCCACTAAAACTAATTTGTATTAATGTTCTGCGAGGGAGAACTTAGCGCTCGCACTGAACAATGGACGGCCGTTTACACACTGTAGGGTGCAGTCGGGCACTTACTCATTCCAGGGCCCTCCAGATTTCGGCTATGGCCCCTCCTGGGAGTTAAATTACTTAAAAGCAGTGGATAGTCCTTGTGGGGGTGAATCTATTCCTTTCTACACAAGAAAGTCACCGCAGCAAAAGAGTGGTTAATCACCCAGCCTGTGAAGTGCGGGGAAATAAGGGAGCAGGTTCGACTCCTTAGGAGGGCGGCCGCGGCGGCTGCTGCTGCTCTAGGGAGGTAATTCGACAGTGACATGGTCTGCTGTGTAGTTAGCGCCAGCGCCTCCACACCTAACTCTAACCTACCCGCCACCTAACAGTAATGACAGTCGGGGACGACTGGCCTATCCACTGGGGAACCATGTTATCCTGCGATCAGTGGGAGAAATCTGCAAATTACATGCATTGCGCATACAGGCTTCAAAAGTTCAGGTGTTTATTTACACACACACACACACAAACACACACACACACACACACACACATGCGCGTGCGTGTATGTGTACATGCATTCGTAAACTTTTCAGCGCAATAAAATACACGAATTTGAAACCAGTTTTCGAATACATACCTAGACATATCAATGTATGTCGGTTAATTTCGTACATATACATAATCATGTTAGTATATCATATAGGTATACATATGTAGATGTTGATTAAAATATTTAAAATGCGATATCGCCTCACTTGTCATGGTTGCATTTTTTAAAAAATTAGAGATTCATACAGGTACACATTGAGGCCGACCCCACATTTGAAGAAAATCATCTGTACATATATTCTTAAGTACTTTTTGCACATTGATTGAATGTGCATATATGCGTCAACATTAACACTCACAAATATATGTGGCCATCTCTGTCTCTTTCTCTCTCTCTCTTTATATATATATATATATATATATATATATATATATATATATATATATATATATATAGGTATCCACAAAATAACGTTTGGAGTAGTAGGAAATATATATACATACATACATACATATATATATATGTAAGCAAATATATGGATATAGATCCGACAGTATGAAGAAAAATATATACGGAAAAAATTTCCCCTTTTCTAGCGAGATTAATGCTCGACAAGCGTACATATAAATTTTAGATCAAAATAGAATTCTTTTCATTTTTCATTCAAAATACTCAAATTTTAGGAATACGTTTTCACAGCGTCGCCCACGTGACAACAACGTGACCATGTTTTAAACGGAGCGCTGATCTTATAAAACTTTCAGTTATTTGTTTCGATAAGTCTTGTTCTTATGTACATCGTCTTTGTCATGTTGTATTGATAATGTTATAATTTATGAATATGTCCTGAAGATGGTTTATTAGACCGAAACGTCCGACGTTGACATATTAACATTAAAACAGTATAAATTGTATATAAGGATTTTTGTTTGTTTTTTTCAGTATATATTTTTCTTCATATATATATATATATATATATATATATATATATTTATATATATATATAGGCAAAGACTCATGTGAATAAATAAATGCATAGAAGATGTTACAAGCATAGAAATACATAAATCATTGCACTACTTAGAGATACACAAAAATATTTATCAATAGATAATAATGAACATAACAACGTATATATTTCCATGTAACTTTT
>CAHIKZ030000423.1:992500-1090000 GCA_903632075.3 Acanthosepion pharaonis | reverse complement strand
AGGCTATTGGAATGCTCAAGTCAAGAAGTCCAGCTGATGTTCCTGAAACCTTCTCACCCAACATCAGTGACGGTCAGTGAGCGTTTCATTTCCTTCACCTTCATTGTCCTCGCCCGCTAGGATGGAAGCAGTAAGAGGCGTGATAGGGCGGCCACATCGATTGAATGATGAGCGTGTTGCATGCGAAACCCAATCATACGGCACTGATGTCGCAAACAATTCTTCCTCAAGGGGAGCCAAAACCATTTTAGTAGGTAATTACCAGATTGTGATCAAGGTAAGACAAACTTGCCTTCAACCTTTCATTTAAAGACTGGTCGTTGAACACGACACTCTCACAGCCTCTCCTGCAATCAACCGACGACTACAGTATTAACAAAGCCTTGTTCCGCAAGCGTACTTTGCTGCAATTTGTCCGTTGAACCTTATTTTGTTGGGTCGGGTAAAGGAAACGAGAAAAGCTATAAACGACCAAAAGCACGCCAATGCCTCCGAGAAATATATGCACAAACACACACACACACACACACACACACACACACACACACACACACACACACACACACACACACAAGACTTAGCTGAAAGTTTGCATATTTTCTCGTATACTTTGTAGATAAAATGTATCACATATATGAAGAGGTTTACCTGATGAGTAAACAGTGCTGTGAAAACATATTTAGTGTTTTGAAAATTATGAATGTTTGCAATCTCAAATTTCAGTAGAAAACAAAAAGATATATAAATTTACTTATACACCGAAATTAAATTAAATAGTGATATTTCTAAAGATAATTAGTTGTAATAATAAAGAAGTTATTTTAACGATGTTTACTAAGCTTAAGCACATGACAGCAATGTTTTACAAGATATCAATACAAACATTAATTTAATAGGCAAGACATTTGTGTTTTTGTATGTGAATATGATGTCTTAAGATGAAAACGTGTGTTACTAAAACAAAAATACAAATTAAAAGTACTGCTGACAGAAAATTAGAAACTAATATGAAATGAGTTTCTATAATTTGAACTAAAGCATTCATTGATTAAATTTCTTTGAAACGTTCCTTATTCAGCTGCATTGTAAAAGATGGGACAATATTTGAGGGTCAGCAGACTTGCTGGATTTGTCATGGGTGTTTTTATAATCAAAATGTAAATTTTGGAGGCTTTTAATTAAAATATATATTATGATTATCTGTCCTTAATTGAGTGTTTTATTGTGCGTGAGTGTGAAATTTCAATTTCATATACTTTCCATTTCCGACATATTGAAACAAAACATTTCTAGATTGACAATACTGAATAATGCTGCAATCTAATATCTCTCAAGATTAATGCCAAGCTTATTTTGTTCCTTATGCATAATATGCTTTAATATATGCAATTAAAAAGAACGATGAAAGCACCGCTCAAACACAAACACACATGATTTCATTAATAGCTCAGTAGCCAAATAATAAGGAAAAGCAATAATATTTTTAACATAATCTCTTCCATATCAATGCACTTAAACCTACGCTTCTCTTTTAATCGAACATTATACAATGCCAATAACTAAATATCAGCGTATTACTGATCCACACTCGTGTATTTTAATCTCTTATGACAATATGTTTCTGTTGCCGCTGATGTTAATATTAATAGTATTTGAAAATCGCAAATTTGAAAATAATATTCATTTCATTATTTACAAAACTAGAAATAGAAATTTTGATTCATGTATTTTCATTCAGTTTTATTCTTCAATTGATATAATTTTCATTTCCACTGTTTATTGTTTACATAAGATTGGTTTATTTCTGTTCGGAAATGGCGTATTTCAAATCGCCAAATTAAGTAAAAAATTAATTTTTACTTAATTTTAATTTTATCGTCAGAAAGAGAAACATACAAGTGAAAAAGATTTTTATTAAAAAATAAATTTATTATATGTTTGAAATTTATTGTAGAATTGAAATCATTTATTGTTTGAAACACACTCACACAACTGTTTTGAAGATGACATGAATTACCAAAATCCATCACACTCTTTTATTTTTTTTAATTAAACATTAATTGCATGCAGGTTTTGTTTGTTTGTTTTTGGGAAGGATACTTTCAATTTCAGTATCATTGCATGAACAATGTTTATTTAGAATTATTTCCCAATTTAAACACTGTCCTTAAAAACACAATCAGTATTTCAATTTCTGTTAAAATACTGATTTTACTGCAAAGATATAAAAAAGAAAGCACTAGATTCAGAACACAAAGATTATTCTTTTCTAGAAATCTTGCTTAAAAATATCAAGAAATTTAGAAAATATGTTAATATTGTTTTTAAATTGCGCAATTCATTACTTTTAAAAATAAATTATATAAAACTTAATTCACATAGAATTTATAATTTGATGATTTTTATTATAAATATCAAAAGATTTCCAAGTTTCAGATAAATAAGTAATAATAAATATAAGTAAAAAATAATTTTTCATATAAAAATATTTTAAGTATGAACATTTTATAGAATAAAACTCTTGTTATATTTAAATATATATTTTGTGTTCATTTTGAATAGAATTTTTGTATTGATGAAAGATCTGTAGAATTTATAGTTTTTACACAAGACAAGGATAAAGAATTTGCAATTTTCTCATCAATCATGGTGTAATCAAAGTTAATTTTGGATGACAAATTTGGTGTTCAAATGTTTGAAACTTGCTTTAAGTATACAAAAGTAATTTTAAAACTGTTTTCTTGCAATTAAGCCTAAAATCGAAACTTCAAAGCAGATATGTAAAATATTAAAATATTAAAATCCATGATCATTGCTAAAATTTGTAATATTTTTGGATATTTCTTAGTTGAGATGAGTAACACATAGATCGTATCATATTGTCGACATATTTTGGGATTATTCAAGCAATATATGAAACGTGTATCTAGTTGACACTCTTACCTACGAAAAAGTCATATCATTATATATTTTGTGTGTTAAAAGTCAATGGATTCTGGCTTTTATATATAGATTTCCTACGTTTGTACAGACTTTTGTTTATAATACACAAACATTTTGATTTTTGACAGAAGAGAGTTCGTATATATCGTATGAATAAGGCTTATGGTATATATTGCAAAAGCAACTTAATAATTGAAAATAATTTTACTAAAACAGTTACATATCCTATATTTACATATTAACTACATTAATTAATGAGGATATATGCGTAGCGTAACAGTTATCGGCGCAGAAAGTGTTATCGCCGAGCTGTATTTAAATTCCAGCCTGATCTGCATTCAGTTTTGCTCCAATACGCTTGGAAAAGGCATGAATCCTTTTCTTCTTCTCACCTCAGCTATGGGTAAATATCAGGATAGACCGCTATCCAATTTTAGAGAAGGAATACTTTGAAGTCAAAGGCAGCGAGAAACAGCTCCAATATCTTTCCACAGAAATCATGACAATAAATAATAAAGAAAAGGAATATGATAGCCTACGTTCTGAAAGGACGTGTCATTAAATATTGAATATTTGAATTTCTGGGATGAAGAGCTATTATTATTGAGATTATTTATTATCAACGTTTCGGCCGTTGAGCCTACCAGCCTTCTTCAAGTGTTCCAGGTAATCTCCAGGGAATATTCAATTTATTTAATTTACGAGAGTAGGTTTTTCTCATTCCGTTAGCCATGTCTTGAGATATCTTCTTCTTTTAAGAACTGCTTCTCAGTTACTATTAGCCTTGTTTACACGGAGTTTGAGTACAACTAGGCACATGATTATGCCACCAAATTCACGAACCAACTACTAGGCTAGTGTCCACGGAGGAAATATTTTTTTTTGTCAGTAAAATCTCTTCTTTTGATGCGCATAAGGCTATTTTTATTCTAGGTGGGGAGAATTATTTTATTTAAACAGATGAGTAATAAAATACAAAACGTGAGGAATGCATTATATATATATATATATATATATATATATATATATATATATATATATATATATATATATATATATTATAAATAAAAACAGACCACTTTAGGTTCCATGTAATAAATTATTTCACCACAGCCCTTTTAAGGACTGCGGATCATCAGACTTTACTTCCAATTGGAAGTAAAGTCTGATGATCCAGTCCTTTAAAAGGCTGTGGTGAAATAATTTATTACATGGAACCTTAAAGTGGTCTGTTTTTATTTAAATTATTTGCTCTGGATTTACATTGAGCTCTCTGGATTTTATCCTCCTTGGGTCTACCCATGCGGATTACCTAGTTTTTCATAAACTAAGTATGTATATATATATATATATATATATATATATATATATATATATATATATATATATAAGACAAATTCGTGGTACCAAGTTCATTTGTTAATGTTTTTTCTAATCAACTGTCCACATATGCATAAATCAAATTCACGAACAAGCGCTTTAAAACATTTGGATATTTTCAGGTGGATTAAACCGTTGGTTTATAGATTTCGTTAGATAGACAATGTGAGTTCAAACCCCGAACCGGTTTGCATAGACTCAGTACAAACGGCGAGCAATAACTGATTAATAGAAAAAAAAAAAAAAAAAAGAAGAAGATAAAGGTGAACATGGACTGCTGAACGGGAACAATCTACCCCATTAGATTACATTTTGATATTCCATGACTATATCCCGTACAGACAGAAATCTGAATTAAGCTTGTGTTCAACACCCGCAGCCTTGTGGGAGTAACAACAAAGATGACGACTTTAGTATTATTATAATGTAAGTAAAATTTTTACACAATTAACAATGATCTACACTACTAGCTAATTAACCATCGCTGTTTGGTAGGAGTTTAAATCTCTTGAAATATACTGTTGTTTTTTGTACAATAGCTTTTCTGTTTCATGCACATTCGTAAAATAAGTTGTAGATACACACACATGCAAATTACAAAAATGGGATGTTATATTTCTGACATAAAAATTCACAAGGAAGTTTGTTTATTTAAGAAATAAATTCACGATAAGCTTGACGTACAATTTTAATAAAAGAAAAAAGAAGAATATTTTCTTAATTGAATGCAAGTAATGAGATAAAATCTCAATTTCAAGCTGCTGCTTTGTAAATTTGCTTAAAAAATAAATGTAATAGCAAGGAATATTATTTTCTTCCACTTTTTATTATAGTTTCCTCTGGCAAAGAGGAAAATTCTTCGGATGAAAATGGGATTTCAACTAACAAAGAAATAATATGTGCATCCCATGTTAACTTTCCGGAGAATGAATTAACTGGATACATCTAAAATAAACTGTACAAGTATTAAGAAACGTGAAAATAAATAAAAAAAGAGATAGATAGATAGATAGATAGATAGATAGATAGATAGATAGATAGATAGATAGATAGATTATTCGTATTTGAGTTGGAAAGGAAGAAGAAATACAAGTAAATGATAGTCGGACCAGTGGTTGCCTGAAACTATCAATAGTTTTGGCTTTAAAATATATTATTGTTCTATGAGACATTTTTCACTCTTTTCATTACTTTTTTTTAAAGTATCGCAGCTATTCTGCACAAATCAATTGATTTTCCTCGACAACTACTAATGTCTGCAAGCCCTTTGTTGAGTCCATATTTGAGTAAGGCGCGTTTTTAGTGTCGCACCATTCCTGTAGTGCTACCAGCAACTCTCTAGTGCGTGGAGTACGGAACATGTGCACTTCCTGGGGTGCTTTGTAGACAACACCGAGTGTAAATGGCGTGTGTACACAACACAAACCAGTCGAGATATGTTGACATGTTCAGTTGATTTCCCTGCATATTTCTCTCCCCAAGCCAAACATTCAATTATGAAAGATGTATGTTGTTCTCTGCGGCAGAAAAGGTCAGAATTAACTGCCAACAACAGAACAGAACCGAATTCATTTCCAGTATTTAATTGTTTGCATACAACAGATTGTGGTTATATCAATGAGTTTATTTGTTGCACATTGCCATATATGAGTCATAAATTTAACTTTATCAAAGTATATCATCATTCCTCGCTCCATTTTAGCTAGTGGGCAAAAACTTGAAAAGAAGTTAGGAAATCTTGTCAAATATTTTCGACAAATTCAAATTGCTTTTTATTTAACTACAGTTGACTGATTAGAAAAAGAAGATAATGATGATGGCGATTTTGCGTTTTAGATTTTATTTTTGCCATTTGAGAATTTGGCATAGTTTTAGATTTTATTTTTGCCATTTGAGAATCTGGCATAGTTGAAGAATATCTACTTGATAGAAATATATAGTTTTTATATTTTGCATTATTTTATGTTTTTGGTGATTAATTGTAGATTTGATTATTGTAAATACAGGATGATCATTGTTAGCTGAATTTTTTTATTAAATATTTTCCTTCAGAGATGAAAATGCTGAGACATTTTATAACAAATAACGTAAAGAACAACTACTTACTATTAGAATGCTGTATAATGGTCCTTAATAACACGTCCAACTAAAAAACATGAAACAGAATGAGAAAAAAATTAGAGTTGTTAATTTCTCTTTGAAGAGTATTTGCGAGATATAAATTTTGGCGGGATGTGAATCGAATTAAAATTAGTTTCGATCGAAGATATTCAAATGTTCATTCTCAGGAAAATGCAAATTAGCTAAACCTTATACCATTCATGTTGCATTGCTCTATTTGGCGAGGTTCGTAATAAATTAAAAAAAGTGAAAAGAGAATGATGAAATGGTAAAAGACACTGTGAATATCAACGAATTCTGAGTCAAAAACGACATTTTTAGCAAATTGATATTTACATCTGATTTTTTTTAACATTGACTGAATCCTCGTGAAGTTATTCGTGTCAGCGATTATTAGATGTCAATAAAAATTGATTGTTGAATCAGACTTGAAATATCAATAATGCAACAACGAACCTCACAAATATGAAACCGATCATCAGAAGTTGTGTTATTTGGCGCCAATGTTTCATTCCCCTAAATTATACCGACAATTTCATTGTGAAACACTGCTCCATATCTCATCGTATAACCAAAATTTTATATATCAGCTGTAATAATAATTTAAAGAAACTTAGTTTCAGTATTTCGTTTCGTAAATCGTTCTTTTCAGTGCAGACTTTATCTTTGAAAGGAAATAAATATAACAACATTTCAGTTTTCTCACAATAAAATCTATTCTAAAAAAATAACAGCTGAAAAATTGATGTATAAAAAGTACTTGACAATCAATTTGTAATGATTTTTGTTTGCAATATTTTTAATTTCAAGTAAACTGTAGTCACTCATGCCAACATTTGTAGCTTCATCTAACAGTCATCTTCCTTTTATTTACCATAATATCAATATTATCAATACTATTAATACCAATACTATTAATAATATCAATACTATCATCAGCTGTTTTCTTATATTGCAAACTTAATTCTATCAAGAGGGAATGTTTCCTAAGTTATTTCTAGTTAAATTCAAAATTAGGAATAACTCTTTCATTTTGTAAGTTACCCTCTCTACCTGTAACATTCCTGAGATTTTAGTGAAACGTACTTATGTTTAAGAGCCACATTTTTGTGGCTTATGGAAAGTTTAGCCTGTGATGGAGGGTCAGAATAATGAAGTTGCCAGGCAGGATCCCCTAACTTGGCTTAAAAACAGCTTAAAATGGGTTTTTGTTCTTCCAGAAATTTGTCACATTTCGAACATTCTCTTTTAATATTAAAAATAAAGGAGAAAATTCAATTGAAAGCAAAAGAAAGACATTGTTTAAATGTTATTATAATCACTTTCTACAAATGTAATTCTATCGATCATATTATTTGAATAATAGTGTGCTTTATATATTCATCTCAATGAAATGTAATTATTTCTGATTCAAATTTCAACATTATAAGACTAATCAGATTTAAAGAAAATGTTAAATTGTTAATTAACTAGGTTTAAATAAAATTGTTTTTAGATAGTGACAGAACTTATGATGATGGACTTCGTTATAATAAAAGTATTTGGCACACATATACAGAAAATTATTTTAGATAATAAATTTAATATATTTGCGCGTAACTTTGAAAATCTGTCGAAACATTTGTTCTTGAATGTTAGTAGCGTAAGCATTTTTTCATTTTACATATAATATAAATGAAAAATATTCGGTTTTGATTTGTTATCGAAAAATATGGTTCATTGTAGTCAACAAAAGAGAAGAGACATTATAAAAATACATTGCATCTGAAAACAGTAACATGAATGATTATTGATCACTTTTTGACCACATTTTACTCATTGAAGTTTTTCAGATAATTGCTAAGCAATAAAGTTGATAATCATTTTGTGTTACAAAGCAAATATTTGCACAGAACATGATTTCACAGAAGCGTGCATGAAAACGAATTTGATAAAAAAATAAAAATAAAAATTCCTATATGTTCTGATGGGAAAAACTTGGAAAAGGAAACTCGTAATTCTTTCTTGTTAAAGTGGTTTGTTATGATTGGTTAAATTTGAAGGAAAAAGAAGCCAGAGCTAGTAAAATAACAAAGAAAGTGATCGTGAATTCGTTGAAAAAAATTGTTTTCGTTTCAACCTATTTCAATTGCTTGATCTTTCTACGGAAGTCATTCTTGCTTGATTGCACTGCAGGGTCATTCTGATAGGCGCTTCGTGACAAACTTGCCACTTTCTTGACTCTGGCCGACGGCTCTTGCTCTAGACCTTTGCCTAGAGAAGTTCAGAAGTTGAATTCTCTTCACCTACCACGTTTGGCTGCACCCGAAATACCCATAAAAACCACGTGGCTTCTTTGTCTTCGGTTTACGTTTATTTTCTGATTTACAAGTCGTTTAGGGGGATTCATTGGAATCGAAAATAAGTTCTTGTTACGCCCAACATTCTGTGTTCTTCTAGTCGAAATGCCACTGGCTAAAGAACTGAACGATTAGCACTTCTATACTTTGCGTGGCCAACCTTAAAAAAAGAATCTTTAATTCCCCAAAAGATTTAACGATAAACAAGATTTATCGTGAATAAGTCTTTTACAAACATTTCAAGTGATAAAAATAAAATAGCTGCTTTACTTGTGCAAAATTATCTGGCATTGCGTGCAAAGTGAAACGCAATCGCCCGAGTTTATAAGCATAGCAAGATTAACAATATGCTGTCATTCAAGCAAACAATAGAGTGAATGAATATTCATTTCTTGCCAGAAATGCAGGAGTTACTCAAATATTATTTCCCAAGAGGAAATTTGAGGATATACAGTTTCTATTACACACACACAGAGAGAGACAGAGAGAGAGAGAGAGAGAGAGAGAGAGAGAGAGAGAGAGAGAGAGAGAGAGAGAGAGAGAGAGAGAGAGAGAGAGAGAGAGAGAGAGAGAGAGAGAGAGAGAGAGAGCGAGAGAGAGAGAGAGAGAGAGAGAGAGAGAGAGTGTACGAGCACTCACATTCACAGATGTACACACCCATTAATGTTTCAGCAAAAAAAGTTTTTTCTATGTTACCTTTCAATCTATACATTAACATATGAACATGACGTATACGCTGGTGTCTAAACTTGTGCACCAGTGCTTTGCTTAAATAAATATGCATTTCATATTCTATGTTTTATCTATAAATTGATATAAACCTGTTTATAAAATATATACCTCAAACACATTTTTCATATAAAATTATAGTTTAATTTAGTGTAATTATTTCTTATATATAAGTTACAATCAATTTTTTCTTTCTTTTATGTGGTTATTTACTAGAATATTTTTCTTTTCTCTCTTTATCAAGTAAAATGAACTAAAAAAACTAACTGAAGATTGTCTTCCACGAAAATGGTCTTAAATTTATTCTGAGTTCGAAATAAGGCAATAAGCAATTTGTATGAAGTAATATTTACTTATCAATTATAATTGTTAACAACTGTTCTATATTAATTGCAATAAATCCATTGCATATTTGAAAATTTTTGCAGGTCTAAAACTACAGCTCAGCTATGATGTTTTTAAACGAACTACAATATTTAAGCATCCTTGTTTTGCATTGGTAGATTATCAAAAGAATTAATTGGAGACTTTATCAGGGACTTCTTCATATAAATGATGGTGATATTTAAATTAATTAATTTAAATTAATTGCTCGAGAATTAATCCAAGAATATGGAAGCGTGACTTTTAAGTAATTTGGGCAAACGATTTCCCCCAAACAATTAATTTGTTTTGTTAGTGTCATATATATATATATATATGACACTAACAAAACAAATTAATTAATATATATATATATATATATATATATATGTGTGTGTGTGTGTGTGTGTGTGTGTGTCTAGTTTTGTTGAGTTAAGGTGTAAATTATTGCGTCAAATAACAAAACATACAGAAAGCAATATGTTTGCCAAGTTAAAGTTCAAATAATTCATTAATTCGGAGATATAAAGCAAATAAAATTTTAGCCAGTATTAAACTAAGCAAAGCACATTTCTCTAGTCACTTTTCTACCCACCCAATAGAATTAGCAGGCATAAAACTGCAACGAAAAACTTGAATTGCTCTTTACATTGATTAGAGGAAGACTTTTTTGCAATTAGGAAATTGTATCATTACCAAAATAGAAGAAATGAGTTTTTTCATATCGCATTATTCACACACACACACACACACACACACACACACACACACACACACACACACACACACACACACACACTCTCTCTCTCTCACACACACACACACACACACACACACACATATATATATATATATATATATATATATATATATATATATATATATATACGTAGTGATTGATAAGTAAAATAGACAATGTTATAAAACAAGTTTTAGATAAAAACTGTTATATGTGAACATATTAAGTAAATGCATTTCCTTTTAAAAATTTAAGCTGTACATTTTAAAAGAAATTGCTGTTCTGTCCATGAAGAAAGTTTATAGTTATTTTAGATTCAATTGCCTGTGACTGTTAACGTTTTAATGCTTTTTTCGGTGTTAGGAACAAACAGAAGTCGGATGATGACAAATAGGTGCGCAGAGTAGAGGGGAAGGCGTGAAATAAAATATATATTTCAAGCTCTTCACCATTTGTTTTCTTTCTTAACAGCGGTTTTTTCGGGTAAAAAAATATTCTCCTTTTAGATCGTATCCTACTGATGCGTTCTTTGAGTACTCGCAAGGTTTCATTTCTTTCATGTGCCTGTGATTTTCGATTGGTACCCAAGCTTCTTATGACAAAAAATTCTATCAATGATCGGTACTTTATACGTAACTTATACATAGTATCATGACTAATCAATACTGTCGTGTAGCAAACTGAAACTAACTCTATTAACACTAGACTTTGTATCTTACGGGATGCCGGATGGAACATTTCTTCCCACTATATTAGTAGAGTTACATGTCCGAAAACCCGACTTTTGGCCAACCCTCATATATATATATATATATATATATATATATATATATATATATATAAACTGCCCAACATTTGGATATTTGGATATTTCTTTATTATATTGTTCATCCATCTAAGCTTTCGGCTCACATGAACCATCATCAGAGTGCTTATATGGTTATTACAAGAGAGTTGTTAACCGTCAAAGTTGACATCCTGTTTTGTTTACATAAAAGTTTGCAATGCGATGATAACAGTCGCAGATTATGCAAACTCATTTCGTAAATTCGTAATGCGGGTCTATGACGTCGTACATGACCACGTGAGAGAAAGAAATGTTACCAACAGAACAATGTTTAAATGCATTGTAATATGCTGTGACTGGTTTGGAATGTAATTTTGTTGAGTGTGGGTTGCTTTGTTTTAATGTAGATGGCCTCTAACATCGTAAGGTTCTTTTTATTGTGTGTATGTGTGAGTATTGTGTTATCAACTAATATCTGTCTAATATTATGTACATAGCTATGTTTTTCTAAGAAATGTTTAATGGAACTAAGATCAGAAATGTGACAGGTAAGTCTACGGGAGAGCGTGGTTGTAGAAAAATCAATGCATGCAGTGGGTTTAGTATATATTATTTATTTAAAAAGAAAAAGAATACAGATGGATTTGGCTAGATTGAAAAAAATATTCTTTCAAAAATTTTGACACTACCTGCGGTTCTCTTTTCCTGTGCATGTGTAGACGTGGCAACTTCAAAAAAGCCCAGTCCGATGAAATCCTTACGGATAAAACGCGTCAGAAAAACTTTTACAGTTTGCCATATTTTTCTAAATACTGTTTGTTCATATATAAAATTATACAAAATTATATATCGTTATAACAAATTTATTGCATATATTGACCATAAAAAGAAAAACCAGCACGAAGTATATTGAACAATTAGTTTTATCCTCTTGACTTTTACCCCAACATTTCTTCTTCTATAAGTTATGTCCCTTCACGACGTAGCTAATCATGGCTCTCCACAACTTCCCGTCTTTTGTAGGTTTGTCTTCTGATCAACGTAAGGTAGGTTATTTACTGCTTTCCTCTGTCTCTCTTGCTTTCAATATGTCCTCTGAGTATCAAATTCTCTAAGCCCTCTTTCCTAATTATGTCCCCTAGTAATTTCAATTGTGTCTTTCTGATAATTGTGTCCTGTTTCTTTCGATTTTCCATAAAACTTTAGTCCATGGTATTCTCAGCATTCTTATGTAGAACTATGTTTCTATTGCTTTAGTTCTCTACTTCATCTGTGAGGAGATTTTTCCAGCATTCACTTAGGAATATAGGGGGACACCGATTTTGCATAACACTTCAGCACTCTTTTTTGTTTCTAACGAAATTTTCCTGTTTTTTAATATTTTGCTTAGGAAGGCATCTTTCGATATGCAAATGCACCTTCAGATTTCGGAGTCACATTTTCCGTCCTCTGTTAAACCATTACCTAGGTATTTATATTTTCGTACTTGCTTAAACCCAACGTCACCAACATTTTGACTCTTCTAATCTGAATATTGTTTTTTTTTCTTCTCTCACTATTAACTCAAAAAGTCAAGGTAACAGGTTATTTTGAATTTCTGAAAAAAATATTTAGAAATTAGTTTAATTTGAAACGTATATATACATGAAATCTTTTATCGGATTCTCAGTGACTAACCGGCCTTCCCACTTCAATCTTTTGCGAATGAGGTGGGAGGTAAGCAAGCCTGTAGAATAAAAAATAAGACATATCAAAGAACGGAATAACTTTTGACCAGCCAACGGCCAGTTAACTAGAGATTAGAAATTATATCACATTGGAGAAAGCGACGGGAAACCACTCCACTATCAATCTCAAAATCCAACAATACAATACTAATAAGAACAAAATAAATAAAAAACTTCAAATACATAAAAAAATAATGGAGAATAACAATTTCAAACAAATAAAACACATAAACAAAATTACTAAACTGTAGAATAAAATAAATTCTGCAATAATTTTTCACAGTAGTAAAAAAAAAAAAAATTGAAAAAGAAACCTAACTACAAAGACATACGGATATATGTTACTCAATGGAAATAACACGGTGATACTGACATACATCGTTTATAGAGCGAACAATACCTCATAAAGTGAATGTCCTTACAATATGTTTCTCTATAAATCATTTACCTTATATCCGTCTACATTTAACCGTTTTCCAGTTTTACTTCTCACTTCTGAAAGACTAATATGTGGACAGTTCATCTTGATAACAAAAGAAAAATGTAAATGTCACTGAACCACTTTCGTGACATTCTCTTTTTTCCAGTACATATAACAACAAGACTTCTGGGAAGATATATTCAAAAGCAGATTAAAGTCTATATTTGAAGGAAATGCTTGTAAAGATCTAGCAAATTGGCTTTTATTCTAACGTTAACATTTTTCTTTCATGATGTGAAGGGAAATACTACCATTTTACTCTCTGTAAAAGAGAAATGACATGGTCCGTTGCGGCTCTTTGGATTTTATATCAAATCATCCTCTGATATTATGACACCTTAAAGTAATGCAGGTGTAAAGTGTTTCACTTGTTCTAGCTTTATAGTTTTGAGGTAGCAAGATATTTCTACGTTAAATGAAAACAGTATGAATGTCACTACCCAGTCGATGATACCAAAGCACAACTGCATAGATGAAAACTTCCTCGCAGCCATTGCACTTCCTCTGGTCATATAAACACTAAAACCAAACTGAAACAACTTGAACAGTTTCACTTAACTCGTTGATGGATTTTAATTCCTGCGGGATTTCTAACTATCCACTTGAATTCATACATGAAACAAGAACAAATTCTACGAAGATTGATCTGCACAAAGATGTTCTAAAACTCTTAGACATTACTTTGACAATAAGTTCTTGTATTTTTCTTGTTTGTGTACAGAAATTTAGTTTGGAAGTAATGAGAATAATTACTTCTACCTCATTAGCCCATATTACAATATCTAGTGACGTCGCGTAAAAAAACCAAAAAAATCCTTTTGGGAAAACATTGCACGGAACCAGTTCGAGCAGAACACACCAGCGCAATACCTCACAACACCTCACAGTGTCCTCAATTAAGGTGGAGCAGGACATACCTCACAACACCTCACAGTGTCCTCAATTAAGGTGGAGCAGGACATACCTCACAACACCTCACAGTGTCCTCAATTAAGGTGGAGCAGGACATAATAGCACACATCCAGCATTTGAGTTAGATAATCAGAATACTAGCAGAGGTATTGTAAAGTCATCTCAAAACGTTTACATAAGATGAAATCAATTTTTTTATGTCGTAAACTTGAAATTATTCTTCTAAAAAATATCATTGTATGGTAGTGAGAGCTTCCTATTTGAATCATAATTATAACTGCCACGGTACATTACACTCACATTCGTCACAGTTAACATTTTTCGTCTACTGGATATTAATTAAAAAACCACACCTTTCACACATTATCCCCAAGCCACTGTGCCACCTTCGATTTGTCAGAGTTATTCTGATTATTTCAACAAGGCACAACATTATCTTTTTATACCAACAGTACAGGATTTTATTTCTTATATTGACGTCCAGTGACAGTTCCACTGGGTTTTCCGATTTCTGCACTATCAAATGCAATCTGCGTTTAATTTCTCAATCAAAACATTGATCAGCAATGCTGGAGTATCCAAATTTATTGTCTAGGGACATTCCTTTTCTGCTATAAATTCCAGTCATTCTCCAGAGACAACTCATACGCTTGCAATTGGCACAACTTTCGGTATAAGAGATCGAATTAATACTCACATATTTTCAGTCGGCCGTGTAGTGTGAATTATTTTGACCAGGTCAACCTTAATATGATAATGCATATCCAATAAATACGAAAAAGATCTTTCGTATAACTGATGATGTTAACTTTTACTTTAGTCCAAGATGCTATCATTTCCAGACGAGATAGAAAGCGTCATGTATCAGGTTTTCTGGTTGGTGTTAGTATTAGTGAAAGTTTGTTATCTAACAGATAATCTGTCATTGCTAATGATTTTAGAACAATTACATATTTCCTAAATCCATTGTAAGTACAAACAACAGCGAGATTAATGCGTATCCTTATCGGAATACCAACGAGAAGTTACTATTGCTGCAGTGAACCATAATCGTATTATCACTTAATAAATTTAAAAAATACATATTAAAAACACGTTTTCCTATGGTACAGTGCTATACAAATTGGTAGAAAATCAAAATGTACCACTTATAGATTTTAAGGCAAATACTATTAAAAACGACGGGCATTTTGTGCCGATTAAGTTTAATGATCGACTTTTCGAAGTTATGAATAATCTTTCTCAGACAAAGGAAATTCCGTTAGAAATTTTCTATATTCCATGTACGTTTCTTCTGAGCTGAACTTCAGGGAATTTTTGACGGAATTTACTCCTTGTTCAGAAGGATTATTCGTAACTTGAAAAATCGATCATTAAAATTAACTGACACAAAATGCCTGTCGTTTTTAATAATGTTTGTCTAAAAGAGCATTTGCTGCCTAAATACACAAAACTTATATACTTAGGAATATGCGTCGATATTACGCTGCAGATTAAATTGGTTTACTCAGGCAACCTAGACTGCCTCCTGCACCGATTAAACAACCTCCCCATTCGATGACAATGAAGTACTCCACTATTATATACTAAAAAGAATTTTTACGTTCATTAGAAAAATTAAAAAAGGTTTCATTAATACGATCATCAATATACGAATAGTGGAACTGATACCGACACGGAAATGGGAATCGGGGAGTTGAGTTCATATTCGAGCGCCTTCGCACAAATGCCCTCGACCCTTTCCCCCAGCTATCGAGGTAGATTGGACTCTCTAGCCTTGTATGGCAACCAGTTAAGAGAAGAAAGTAACCGGATACCACTCCACTGTCTTTCCTAAGAAATCATGGCAATTGCCAGATAATAAAGAAAACGAATCTATGGTGAGCCATGATTGCCTGCGTTCTGAAGGGGCTTGGCATTTAAAAAAATGAATCATCAGAATCAGCAGGTAACCGTTTTATTAAATATTTCAGTAAAAGAATTGCCTATTTACGTATTCAGTTTTTTACAGTCTGGTGACTGTCTTGTAGTCAATTGCAGTGGAATCTTTTTGTTAAATTAATCAATGTTACTCTGAAAAGAACTGATTCAGTCGACGTCTAAATCTTGTTTCTAGGGAGATAAAAAAATCTAGGATCTAGAATAAGGAGAAAGAAGATTTTCAAAACAATCCTCGGGCAAACATACCAAAGATTGCAGAAAGAAAATGGAGGACAATCCCGTGATAGATAAAAGAAAAGGAGTTGGACACACCTGATAAGACTACGTATAAATATGTGAATACATTCTATATAACCCTAGTTCTTTATGTCATTACTTTTTACATTCATTAACATGCTACTTAACAATATATATTTCGATAGCCAGTATGCACAACTAATTTTCATCTAAAATAACTTTTATGCTATTTTTTAAAAATAAGAAATAATTTTACAGAGTAAAAATGCTATGGTATATAGCAACATTTGAACATTTATTCGCCCCTAATCGTTTCACCAACGCAAATAGAACGGGCCGTGGTAAATATAGACAAGCTAATAGACCTCAATATCTATCTATCTATCTATCTATCTATCTATCTATCTATCTATCTATCTATCTATCTATCTATCTATCAACTGAAACGTCAGAAAATTAGAGACAGTAGTACAGTAGATGGTTTTGCTCATCCCCACTTATAGAAATCAACTTAGCCGGGTGTTAATGTGATATTAAGTAGTGTAGTGTATTTGTGGTAATCATGAAAGGGGAACAGGATTCAATACAGTTTGGCCACAGAATGATTGTCGGAGTCAGAAAGACAGAGCGTTCTATCTATGGGTGTCAATTACATTAAGTTTTGATGTAAGCAACAGGAGCGAGGGTACACAAAGAATATGCGAATACTGGACTCCCACAGGTGAAGCAGGAACAGGAACAGGAACGCATCCAACTGAGGGTAACACTGCATGAAGCCGCAGTCCAATTCAATACTGGTGTCACTCAGCCCATCAAAGATTGCCCTGTACAACGTGCACTGCATTCCATGAGATTTCGTAGTCATTGACCAACAAAGGTGCCATCAGCGTCAAGTACTGTACGTCATCTGAGTTAGAGAACATTGCTATAGGATCGTGAACGACTGGCGCAGTGTTGCCTGGACAAGGTGAATCATGTTTTTTCCTCTTTCAGGCAGAGTTCATGCAGCATGAGGTTATGGATCCAATCTGTTATTATGATGTTCTGCAAGCTTATGGTTGGTCTGTAATAGGTTAAAATATATTTCGTTGAAGTTCGCAAGGACCCCTAGTGAAACTGGAGTCCATCTTGACAGATGTGGTATCCACGTATCTTGTTGCAAACAATTTTGCTCCCTTTATACTCTTCATGTTCAGGGAGTGATGGATTATTTCATCACACCACGTATCGAGTGCGAATGAGGCAAAGCCGATTCTAGGAACACTCGGATGACTTTCAGGTCCTCGGCTGTCCACTGTGCACGGTTTAAATCGCATTAAACATGTATGGGATATATTTTAAACCACACTAAACACCCTTTAGCCATAACGAAGAAGCATCTCAGTCACGGACAGCTTTAAAATTTGTCAAGATAGATAAAACGATACAATGACGCCAGACATCATCGCGTATTCAGGCGAAGACTTTACACGTCTATAATCTCATCAAGATATTCACTTCAATTTATATATACATTATATATTTATTTTAATTATGTTATTAAATGTCCAAGATATACTGATATTTATATAATAGATAGTGTAAATTTCATCTCATAATATCTAACCTTTATTAAAACTACTGGTAATAAATTCCTTTGAGGATGTCAGAGGTTATGTAAACAAAGTGCAAAATAAATTTTTATTTGCAAATATAATAAAAAAGATATAGGCAAGTGAACCATATATTTGTTTAACAAAGTATCCTATACACCTGACGAAATTATTAATAATTGATTAGTTGAAAAATTAATATAGGTTCCTGAACATTCTATAACCTTCATCAGTTTATTCTCACGAATTTAGCGCTATTTACAAATAGTAAATAGCGTTTTATTTTGCTTTACAGACATTTTTGCTTGAATTTTGCTTTCTTTTCTCATATGCATTTTTTAATGAACCATACTTTTCCTATTGAATTAATATATGGGGAGATTGGAGACTGTTCCTTTAATTTGGTATTTCTGAAACTTAAGGGATGGTGAACAACAGTCAGATTTGCAGAATGTGAATCCACACTGTCTTGCATGAATATACACTTCTTGGTTGTGACTTATATCATTAAAAAGATTATTGTTCAAAACTTTATATTCTCTGTATTTATCTTGAAACCTTCCTTAATGTATAATGTTACAAACCTACTTATTGCTCAAAAAATTTCTCGATCTCCTCCTTGTTCTCATCTAAATCACAATGCTTGACTATTTCCATGGCAACTTCTAACCCAGATCTAAGGCTCATCCAATGTAGCTCTATATTCATCATTAAAATGACTGTTGATAAATCAGTTTTCATGTACTTCTTCGCCGAACTTATATTTCGTTGTTTTGCTTGCTTTCTACATATTTTCTCACTGGTTAAACTTAATGTCGGTTTGCTTATTGAGATTTCTGAGCAGAGCATACATCGCCAATCTTATTTGCCGTGTATATCTCTGTCTATTATTTTAACCTTATTCCATAAAAGGTTAGCCTAGGTACCTCTTTCTCCATGCAGGATAGGACAAACCAGCTTCTATTTAATAGTATTCAAATGAGTATGTTTTCATCTTCTGTGATCACTCAGGTTGTTGTCTTTTTTATAACACAAACTAGATTCTTGTAGCATTCTATTTTAATCAGGTATGAAAAAATTCATTAAAAAATTCTTTTAGTAGACTATGTTTTGTTTATTTAAAATATTTAATTTAATTTCTTAAAAGATGCAAATACTCTTGGATCAATATCTCTTAAATAGTAAAGAAAACAAACAGAGAAAATCAAATAACGCTCTAAAACATTACAGATCAGATAAAATGATAACTTTTTGTATTTTTATAAAATGAGAAATATTTTATTGTCTTTATATACATTAAATGCCTTTACACGTGGAACTTCTAAAAGAATTTTCGGCTCAAGCACGAAGAGATTAAAAATAATTCTGATGTACTAGTCATTTGGCAAGATTTTAAGAAGTGCTTGGGGAGGGGCGAAAAACCTTTCAGCGCCTCCTCATATATACTGAAAAATAAGAAGCATAGTACAGTTATAGTATTTTTCTCTCAAATATCGGTGGGATGTTATTCTAGGTATGTCTGAACTTGTTAGCATCTTTTTAAATGATATTTCTTTCTATTATACTTAATTAGTTGGGTTATAATTATTTCAACTTTTTAAAAAAGTAGAAGTTTTTGACTTGATATCGATAGAAACATTGGAATTTACTGGTTCTTTTTCGAGTGCGTAATAACTTTTCAATGTGTCGCCATTCAATAAAACTTTAACCAGTTTGTTCATAATTGAAGATAAGCTGTAAAATATACACATTTATTACGTAAAATAAAATGATTTGTGTTCAAGTGTCATTGAATAAAGAGAATTTATCAAAGAGGGATTTGAAAACAAGATGGCTTAAACAAATCAGTTGCAAAGAAATAACAACATTGAAACTTTAGATTTTATTCAAGAAGCATTTAATTCTTTTGTGAAAATTAAATTCAAAGCTCTAGTGTCTTTGTTTCCGTGGGTATTTCATCAATTCTTTTAACTTTGTTCTTATTAATGGAAAAAATTGGTTGTTTAACGCGCCTATAATTCAGCACTGATTCAATTTGTTGTTAAGGGAAAGTTCCAAGATATAATTATTATCCGCTCACTAATTCCAGAAGTGATTTTCAGAAACCTTCTCCAAGAATCCAACAACTCCTGCAGTTAGGATTTCGTTAGCATTTTTATCTTCTTATTTATTTATTTTCTCTTATTTTCCATTCGCGATTCTTTTGTTTTCTTACCATTTCTTCTTTTTTTTTTTCACATTTTATTTTCTTTCACTTTCCATCTTTCCTTTTCCAACTATCGTTTTTTCCTTCGGCTTTTGTTTTGCCTCTCTAGTATTTTTCCTGCCGTTCCCGCCAAGTCGCTCATGTTTTTGTTTTTGTTTTTTTGTTTTTTTTTGCCTCATCTTTCTCCATCATTTCCTTTCCCGCATTTGTCACTCTTTCTATTTTGATTCCTGTCTTGTAGTCAGAAGCACTTCATTTATTCGAATTCCGCTTTTCATTCCACATTTCTTTTCTTTTCTCCCACTTCTTTTTCAATGGCTCCCATATCTCCTTTACCTTCAGAATTGGCAACTTTTTTCACACCTTTGGTTTTCACCCATCCCCAATTCCTCCAACTGCTGTCTCTTCCGATCTCATTACAAATCCCTGGCTCTTCACCTCTGCTAAGCTTTGTTCTTCTCCCTTTCCTTCTTACGTCGCTTGTTTTTATTTCTTAATTCGCTCTCTTTCGCTTTTTATGACCTCCTCTTCCATCTTCCTAGCTTTACTCTCCAACTCTACTTTCTTTCTCATTGTCTTTATTTTTAGACCCTACCTCTACCCCAATTTTTTTTCTCTTATCCCAGCATTCACAGTTAATTCTTACAGACAGATTTTCTTTCTAGATTTTGCTCTTCATTTTTTTGACATTTTGCTTTTTTATTGTTCAAGCTTCCAGTATTTTTTTACTTCTGTTTTTCTCCCCCCCACCAACTCTTACTATTCCCCTTCCTGACTGCTTTTGCCTCTTCCTGCTTCCAACTCGTTACCTTTAACTTTTCACTGCTTTTTCATCCATCGTAACCTTTGTCCTCTAGATTATTCCACTATTCCTTCGCCCTTTGTTTTGGAAAATCTACTTTTATTTTCGAAGATTTATTTGTTTCTACAACCTTATCATTTCCACAATTCTCCCTTCTTTGGCATTTTGAGCTTTTCTTATTTCTCTAGATTTTCATTATGACGGATAAAATAATTATAATGTGGTGCGTTCACTTCATCGATACATAAATACTTAAATGATTCATTTAGACTCTCAAATAATGAGATTAATAAATAATGTTAAGTAATGAGCATTTTATTAGTTTAGCCAGTTTGTGTCAATATGTGACACGTTTTTTATTGAATGAAAAACAATATGCTTGTTTCACTGCGTGATATGTTTTTGATTTGAAGAATGAAAAATTAGCAATCGTGAAGCTATATGCATCCAACTGCACCGATAGAATGAATTTATGAAAACTCAACATTTACCTGACCAGCATTTGAGAAATTTGCACCACGTAAAATCGACACTTATGCAAATTATATAACAAACATTAAATTTTCTAGTAAAATCTATTGTGAGATCCTAAAATACGAATTATAATTTCTAATCGACCATAACAGATGATAATTTTGAAGTAAATATTGATGTTAACTTCAAAGTTTACATACATACATACATATATATATATATATATATATATATATATATATATATATATATGTGTGTGTGTGTGTGTGTCTGGATGAATAAACACACACACACACACACACACACACACATATATATATATATATATATATATATATATATATATATATATATGGGGCGTGTACGTTTGTGTGTTTTGGATATATATAAATTATGGACATGAATGCACTAACTGTAAAATTGTATTTATTTTCATGTAATTTTTAAGCATAATATATGTATAATTTAAATAACTATTCTGCTTTTTTAATGGATTACATTTTGACTGAAATAATTTATATATAATTATAACTTTTTCTTTTAGTAACATTCTGTCATAAGCAACATTACCATTTACACTTCTCAAAATAAACTTTAACGCTTCATTTATTAATAAATAAGGGAAATATTTTCTTTAAATATAAAAATTAATTGTAACGAGCGTAAAATTTACCTTATCATCGGACATTAGGGTGAAAATCTTACTTATGTAAATTTAAGTAATTGTGCTGAAGTTGCATCTTTGAAATGTGCACAAATATTTACAACGCCATTTTGTCCCAAATATGAATAACTGAGAAAATAACTTACTGATATAATTGACAAATTTTCTTCTTTTTGGGTACATAGACTACATCTATGATACACAATCATCAAATACATTGGAATAAAATATATTGGGCACACAACTATCCTATCCTGTAGGTTCCATCTGTTCGATGAAAACACAATTCGTGCTCATATTAATAATCATATTTCGCTAAGTGTCGACAATTCCACTGACATAAACAATACGCGTATACTAGAAAACATAAAAACAGGCTTTAGATTACTGAAGTCTATCCCTAAACTCCCAAATCCCATAACTATATAAGATCTTTTTCAGTTTGAGAAGAATTATTTTAAAGATATTCAACAACTGATGATGCACTTAGCTCAATGAAGAACTTGACTGTTATACCTCTCCACCGTGCTTTACGTTATTATAATGCTCAGATGTTCAATGCCGAATTTGAAAATATTTTGAAAATATAAAAGCTGGATAGCATCAATAGAATTTCCACTATCCTGACAATAACATTGATAATGTTTAAGAGTATTCGATAACTGTTGGATAACGTTATCTATATAAATAAATGCGAATGTCAATGTGTCACACTTTTTCAACTTTACTCCTAGAGGCCATACCCCAACATATCAATGCAGCAATCAATTTTGAGTTCTTCTGTAGTTTATTGTTGCCTATCGCATACAGCAGCAGTATACCTCTCAAAAAGAAATCTCCGCCAACAAAGGGCCAGACTGCAATCAAAAGAACCAAAGCTGTAGCGGGGAAAATAATGTCCCGGGCAAATGAAGACGCGGATCAAACGGCACCTAGGAGAGCTTCCAATGCTGAGAATATGCAAAACTTAGGGTCTCTTAAACTCCTGAACAAGCCGAAGGCCCAATCAAGAGCCCTCCACAGGAAGCTCGCTTAAATGCCGCTGTATAGAGCGGCTTTTAAGCTAGTATACTTATATATCGTATGAACATGTGTTCTTCAACATAACGATTCGAAATGCATCAAAATCCATCAAAATCCATCAAAATCCATCCTTTGGCGAATCAGACAGTAATGTTGATGTGTTGCAATAACTGACCGAATCAGTGGACTAAGTGTAAAACATCGAATGTAATACCAGACGCAATAAGCCCACAGACACGAATGGTTATAACAGAAGTATTGTAGAATATAGGGAGAAAAGTTCACTAGTAAGTATTAAGAAAAATATCGATGTCTAGTAGATATGATGTATTAAACATTGTTTATTAGCCTACTGTTAAGCATTAGTGTTAATTCTTTCATTTGCTTCTTTTATTTGTGTCTCTCCGGACATTTAAATAAATTCAAAGGGCCATTAAATAATTTGACTGCGGCACAAATAAACATAATCCCAACGTGCCTAAATTATTCCAATGAAAATACAAGTTAGGATCTGTGTATGTTTTTCAACCTTTTCAAGCAACGACACACTTAAGAGCAAATGAAAATAACACGATACACTTAGCAAAATTTTAAAGGTTATTTTAAAAAATGAATATTAACACAAGTATTTAAAATAACATAATCGAAGAATAGTGTAAAGAATTATTTTTTTAAAAAGTTTATTGCTTATTCATTTATTCAAATACTAACGCTGTAGCAGAACCACTTCCAGACACGCATATATATGTACACCGTGAGAATATTTCGCGGCACGTTAAAGAGGATCGCGCAGCATTCTAGTATGCCGCTGTATGGCGGTTATAAATCACTGACTTAGAGAATATATCAATTAAGTATTTCTATTTTTAAACTAATGTATTTGTGTCACGAATTTAACTGACTTTACAATACGTATTCACTATTGTCATGCCTCTTAATGTTATATAATAAAATCTCGTATTAAAAAAAACGATTTTGGGGTATAGTTATTTGAGGTATACTTATACATATATATGATAAATATATATGCTAAATATATATGATAAATATATCACGTGAACTGTAGCTTACAATATCTCTTTTTTGTTAGAACTATTTGGAAAAACTTATTTGGTGTTTTAATATTTTATCACGTAAATTGAAATTTGTTCGTTTTATAATAAATATAGATATATAATAGTATGGTTATTGATATTTACTTTTAATGTCAAAATTGTAATGATAGCCATGAATCATAAGAAAAATATAAAATTAAAAGAAAAACATGATGTAATTTAATGACACAACATTGGAAATTTCGACAAAAATTAAAGATAGAACAATAAAAATAAAACTGAAAACTTTTGCAAGAACTAAAAACTAACCTTAAGAATATAAGAAATAGTGATTGGAAAAGATTAAAAGGGTGAAAAGTAAGAAAAGTGGATTAACGAATAAGAAAATTTCATAAGTTGGTGTTGCGAATGTGAATAGCAAGAAATGATGACGAATATTAAGAACATTAGCTAAAGAAGATAGATGCAACCCAACTGTTGTATTTAAGTTAATATCACAAAGAGAAACATGGAAGTTGAGCGAGGATCATGAAAACTGATTTGTAAACTGTAATTTCTAGTAATGAATGTAGAACTACATTGGAAGGAGCTGATGGCTGGGGACTTCCTATCCAACAAGAGTGGAATGTTTTAGTTCCATATGGTCAGTAGTATAATTCAAAGTTGATTTTTATGGTTTTTTTGAATGGAATAAGTAATAAGCCTTAAGCTGAAAATGATATTCATGCGAGATAATGATTCTCTTCGCTTCCTGCATGAGTGATGTTTACTCATCTTGCCAAAACTTTTTTTTTTAAATCAATAGAAAGATTCAAAAATGTTCAAAAACATCAGATTAATTCAATAAATATTAATCCAATAAAAAAGCTGTGATCTACCATTAAAAGAGATGTATATGAGAATGGAAAACAATATCTATGCAAAGAAGATCTCTGGGTTGCATTACAAATTGTTAAAGTTAATTGTTAGATTACAGTATTGTTAAAGCTGAAACAATAGAACATTTAATAAAATCAATTACACTTAGTTTGCTTGCATAATAAAACTTGACGCACGCTCCAAACAAGGTATTAGGAATATCTTTTTAATATGATAAATACTATATGATGAAATCCATACGGTTTATTGCTCATAAAAATCTAAGTAAATTCTAAACATGTGTCTAACATAAGTTGGTTAATACTAATTTAATTGTGAAAACATTGATTTGTCTAATAGAATCTAACACACACACACATACACACATATGCTCAAATAATTATAAAGCAAACCTCGAAAATAACATTTTTCATCAGACAAAATCGATTTATATATATATATATATATATATATATATATATATATATATATATATATATATATATATATATATGTGTGTGTTTTACATACCAATCAATTAAAATGCCTTTCCACAAAACTTTATTACTTCAGCATACAAAGAACCCTAAAACAGCACCAGCATTAAATCCATATTCTATAATTCTAAAGATAACAGTTATAAAAAATCTCATGAATCGGGCAAAATGAATCTCTTTAGAAAAATATTTTGTAAAGAATGATCTAATGTGAGACACGTAGTAATAATGTCTTTCCTAATCACATCATCAATGGAAAATTTATTTTACCCATAGTTAATCATAATAAACACTATTTAAACCACAAAAATATTATCAAATTATTTTACTGTAAGCACATATGCTCCAATTAAATAAAAATTAATTAAAAGATGACAACGCTATAAATATATAATCAATTGATATATCATTTGTGAAGATAGTAAAATTTGTTTTCAGGCATCAATGCTTGGACAATCGCGGTTATAAAGTATGGTTCAGACATTGTTGAATGAACCGAAATGACTACAAACAGGTGTTTATATCCCCCGAGTAATGTCGCCAAGCGTTACCAACACTGAAAAAAGGGGGAAAAGTTTGATATGGGTAGAAGAGTTCGTCACATCAGAATGTAAGCGCTTGTATGAATACTTACAGAAAAGGCAGGAGTGTATGCTAAGAGGTGCACTAAATGAAAACGTCATTGTGGAAGCAGGTTGGCAGATGGGGAATTTATGATAAGAAAGTCGAAGCATGGAATGAAAAGTCCCTACGCGGAGAATTTGCACAAGAAGCCCAAAAGAACCGGAATCATGGAGGTGACTTAGGAAGGAGCTCTTGTAAAAGGAAACTGAAGGGATGATGTGTGCACCGTAAGAGAAGATATAACACACACACAAACATATATATATATATATATATATATATATATATATATATTTGCTTATTTATTATTATATTATATATATATATATATATATATATATATATATATATATATATATATATATATATATATATATATATATATATATATATATATATATATATATATATATATATATATATATATGATTAATAGTAAGTAAACGAATGGCAAATCGAAAAACTGTTAGCGAAAAGAAAGTTCAGAAAAGAAACATCTTTACAATGATGTTCATCTTGTACAAGCCATGAGAGTCACTCGAGGTAGAGTGTTACAGAGAAAGTGACATAGTTTATGCTGATATGTGGGAAAGATAACAGTTGACCTTAGACTTTAACAGGTATGTTAGGGGAAGCATCCTCATAGAAGTCGGTTCCACAACGCACTGGTTCGTGAGAAGAAGCTGCTCGAGATGAACTTACATCTCACCAATGGAATACGAAGGGGAATCAGAGTGGTTCGCTACAATGCGCGTAGCATGGCGGATACTAAGCCGTGAGGGTTAGAACTGGTGATACTAAGGAATGTAGTTCGTCCTAGCACTTTTCCATGGAAGTAGCGATAAAGTTGTGAGAGGTTTATCACAATCCCGCCTGTGAGAGAGAGGTTGTAGTGTGGAAAATAATTCGTCACCGACAAGGAGACGACGCTTTTGGACTCTTCACTTGTTTCTCGCTCAAGAGGTTTTTCCTATTGAGGTGATCAACAAACTTCTTGCAAACTAATGGTTTTATTGATGGGGCCAGTCTATATGTTATTTAATCCCTGGTTCAAATTTACCGTAGAGGATTCCGAAATTAGTGCACCTGCAATTCATTTTGCCGTAATTAATTACTTCCACTTTTCATTAAAACTGAATGCTGAGTCGAAATTATGGCCAAACCTATTGCGACTAATAAATTGAGTAAATTGTCTTGTAAAATATATCTTTTATATTACCACAATTTTTTATTTAAATTCGTAAATGTTGCTCCTATGTATTTCTTGGGACATTTTGTGTTAATTTCTGCTTTAGGTTTTATGCTAATTAAATCTCATATTGTTTTTGAAATAGTTGTAATAATTTTTATACTAAGTTTAGGTAAATTATTTTCACTTGTAGTCGTTATCGAATTGCTAGTTAGTTTTGTGTGTCGAATTTTATTGTGCTATTTGTGTTGTTTTTTTTTTGTTTTGTCTTGCGGATTGTATACATTTTCCTCTTTATATTATGGAACAATTAAGATATATTTTTGTTACTGTGTTTTCGGTAGTTTTATATTCTTATCAGTGTTCTTTAACATGATATCGAAGAAAGGAAATGGATTGTTTCTGTTTCAGAAGTAAATTCCATTGTATGTTCACTGTAGTTTTCTTATTTAGAAAATCAGATCTAATTGTTTTTATATCAATACAGCATCGACTTATGTACGATATATTGGAAAGGGCCAGTTTCTAGAAATTCTATTAAAAGACAAGTTAAAAATGCGAAGAGGAGATTCAAATTTTTCTTTATAAAAATTATTGCTGAAAGTGAAATAACATTGGCTTGTAATAAGTCAGCAAATCCTTATAATTTTGTTTATTGATAAGGACAGCTTTTCGGTATAGTATGCTTAGTTTTTTTTATTCTACTAAATGTTTTTTATGCGATTCAACGCGCCACTAAAAGGGTTTTCCGTTTTGTCATTCACTTACTCATACACATGCATGCAAGTATACTCTACACATATATGTATGTATACGTATGTATATATCTATATATAAGCTGTTATATCTAATTTATAGCCGTGGTCTATCATAAAATTTACGTTGGTCAAAAATATTTTGACATTTTCTCATTCAAATATCTTTATCTAAATCTAGAAAATCGAAACGCTCCATTGCAAAAATAAAAAAAAATGTAATGAGCAGATAAAATCAAAAACTGTTGCTGTTTTGAAGAAAATTATTGTATAATTGATTTTTTATTTTAAATTGAGTGATAATCGAAATGGCTTTTGAAATTCTCATTTTTGGAGATAAAAATGTTATAGTTTTTATTGTGCTTATGGTAAATGATAATCAATTCAATTATTAATGATTAGTGAATTTTAAATTATACATTAAAATCAGTTTAGTTTGACTAATCTTTTAGTCTTTCTTATAAACTTATAAAATATACTACTCATATGAACATATATTTTCATATATGACAAAATAAATTGAGTAATATCTATATTTAGAAAAATGTACCTATAAATACCAATATCCACGCCTGACTGAATTTTCTTGCATATTTTTTGTAATATTCAGTTAACTCCCTTTAAACGCAATAATAATTTTGACTTTAAATCAATATGGTTGAACAGACATTTATAGTCTAAAGAAATATTTTGTTTTTCATATTTACAAAATAAAAATGCAAATATCTTACATATCATGGGTGGTTTACAGCAGGTTTAAATTTATATTCTTTGCTATAAATTAAATGTTTAGCTATCCACTGCATATCAATGCCTAAAGATAGAATGGTTTCGTTGTTGTTGTCTCCCTTTAGATATTTGATTCGAGGGTTTGAGGCGAGCGCGCATATAAACGTATAAAAACAACACAAAACTTGTATTGATATATTCTTCGTTTGATTTTCTTGATCAATGTTAAGTAATCAGCATGTAACTTTAGTTTCTATGGTTTTAAACGTTTAAATACAAAGGGCTGAGGAATCGACGAAGCGCCTAACAAAATATCGAGATCTTTTCTTTATGTACACGCGTGTTTTTGTAGTTTATCATTAGTTTATATTCGAAGTTCAACTTAAAAAACGGCTATTGAATTATATTAAATGTCTATATCGATTTGTCTTGCAAACGGAATGCGTTAAAACTATGCAACCGTGTTTAATTATCGTTAAGCATATAAAGTAATCATTTGCGAAAACATCTATCTATCTATCTATCTATCTATCTATCTATCTATCTCCGCTATAAATTATCACACTTAGAATCGAATATAAGCTTTTGATCTCATGACTGTTTTAGAAGATATTTTAAATGATGCAATTGCCGCAAATTATAGGGTTTTATTTCTGGTTTTGGAATTTTTTTTATATCCAAGCCGGTCATCAGAGTGCGATCAGTGGGGTTACCGGTATTTAAGTGATGGGGTCGCGAGTACGAATTTGTACACTAAAATTAGTTCACATCATTTTCACAGCGGGGTGAGAGAGAATGAGTTTCTGGAGGGTGGATAGGGCCCCCTAGCCCTCCATCCTTAACGACGGTCTTAGTTACATCGAATAATTCTATATTCAACTTTAGCTGATCTCCTTAAGGTGATCCACTGAAAGTAAGATAATATTAGAAATATTATTTGTCTAAATTCAGGCGAATTATCTTTCTCTCTCAATTACCCATCTCTCATTTTCACTTTCTCTAGTTACATATATATATATATATCTTTCTCCCTCCTCTCTCTCTCTCTCACACACACACATACGCACACACACACACACGCACGCACACACACACACACACACATATATATATATATATATATACACTCTCTTAATAAAGAATAAGCTAAAACGCTTACAATATAAAACAAATCTCATGATAAACTTTTTCAGATTCCTACCTCTTGAAGAATGCGCAAAGCATGAGTTGTAGTGAGTTGATACACAACACATTTTAGTAATATATATTTTGTCACACACACACACACACACACACACATACATATATATATATATATATATGTTGATGTAGATAGAATTTATATAATTTTCTACAAACCGACTCAAAACATTTGTTCAGCCCCTTTTTGCCAAAATGTTTATTAAAAAGTTTAATGAATCCCTTTGTAAAATGTAAAACTTCTTATTTCTGAAGTTCAGGAAAATTGATTTTCAAGTTGTTGATTTTTAGGAAAATAGAATAACAAAAATTAGAATATAATTGATGAAACGAAATCTGAAGCGATGTCGAAGTAATAAAAATGTTTTGTCAAATGGCTTAAGTTTTCGAAAACTAGTCATTCCCACCATTAACACAAATTACCTCTGAAATGAATGTAACCCAAAAAATGAAAATTGGATAAATATTTTGGGTTAGTAAGAAGAATTTCATTTTATCATATGTGATACTTGCTAAATATTCATGAGCTTCAAATCAGATCAACATATAAACATACGCCTACACTTATTGTTCATGCTTTCAACATCAAAGGACAGTAACTATTCCGTAAAATACTTAATTTCAATTTTGACAGCTATAAATCGACTCAGATTTTTACTTGTTTCCGTTAAGTGTGACTGTCTTCATATTACTAGGTTAATTATGACTATTTTTCTGAATAATGGAAAAAGGATATGCGCATGACAGGAAATATCAACGAAAAACTTGGTTACTTAGGGCACTCTTAATTAAAAGCTGAATTAAAATTAACAGAAGATAAAAAAATACAACAACACGTGAAAGTAAAAAAAATCAGTTTCTATTGAAATATATTGGCGATTAAAATGAGGTACCAAAAATTAGCAGCAACTCTTCCCTTTACCTGAATAATGGTGGCTACGTGACATGGCATGACGTCTACTAAATGTTGAAATAATATTAATATTAATTTTTAAGGGCTGTTCATAACGGTGTTGCGTTTGTTGGGTGTGGCTGCATGGAATTTAGTGAGGTCTGCAAAAAGTCGCAATGGGCTTTGAATCTAGCGAGTATAGGAACTATTCGAGTACCTGAGTCTTCTGAGAACCAGTTTCATGTCACCCACACAAAGGCGATGGGTTGTATTATCTTAATGGAACAAACTATATCCTCGGGAAACATGGTAAGCATATATCACACTTATGAAGACAGACTCCAGTTTCAGTAGTGCTCCTTGTGAATTCTAAGAGAATACGCCTCACACCATTTTAGATAAGTTGGTTTCATAGATTTATGTGATCTCCTCGACACACGAGCTCGACCATCTGCTCAAAACAGCTAGGAACGTAATTCGTTTGAAAAAGTGACCAACTGCCAGTTTTCCACTGTTCAATAGTGTTGTTCTCTAACCAAAATTAGGCACTGTCATCAATGCTATTGTTGTCAAAATGCTACCTTTGTTGGTCGACGACTACAAAACTACATTATCTGATGGTTTGTCTGGGATGCGATGTAATGTTCCACTTCACAACGTGGTTACCATTTATTGTCAACCACCGGTTGTCCCATTGTTGCATCACTTGTACAGGTGCCTGCACTTTTCACGTACCGATGATATTTTTATGCGGAATTCACATATAATGCTGGTATACTCGTGCTATTGCTACCCGAGTCGACAACTTGGTGGATATAGTGAGACATGTTTTTGTCCCAGTGGTCATTCTGCAGTGTTAGTATCTGTTCTATGGCTGTATCAGCTACATTTTGCTAAAGCTACATTACTTCTTAATCAATTACATTACACGTCATCATTTCTACGTGTGGAGAAAGCGAAAACATTTAACGCTGTTTGTAAATTTTTGGCACTTTGTATAATATTAATAACTAACGGTACACACACACACACGCGCATGCGCGTGAACAAATTTCTTTTATGTTCCGTGTGCCTCCGGACAAGAACGATCTATTCTTTGTAGTTGCATTACTACCCAACCCCCACCAAGTCCCTGATCTGTCATTCATTTATAAAAACTTGTTAGGTATGTTGCTTGCTGTTTCCCTTTGCCCCTAGTGCATGCAGTATGTCCAGTACGTGTTAAATTCTCCTAGTCTTCTTTCCTCATTATGTATTCCAGATATTTCTCCACTTTTCTCTTTCTGATTTTAAGTACAAATGTCATATTTTCAGTTTTCATTTGCCTTAAAACTTCCTCGTTGCTCACATGATCCATCCATAGTATTCTCAGTATTCTTATGTAGAACCACGATAATTGGCTGAAGTTTTTCATCTGTGAGAAAATTGCCCAGCATTCACTGCCATATAGGAGGAGTGATAAACCACGACAGTTCAGCACTCTTCTCTTTGTTTTTTTCTTTTCAAATTCCTTGTTTCTTAATAATTTCTTATAATTCTTTGTTTAGCTTTTGGAAATTAACTTGCACTATTTTAATGCGCCTTCTGTGTCACATTTTCCGTCATCCCAGATAATTAAATTTCTGTTCTTGCTTGATTTTAACGCCTTTAGTTCGTAGCTTACATCATAGGCTGTAACTCTTGTCAACTACCATACATTCCGTCTTCTTACAATTGATGGTTAGTTCTTTGCTTGCTGAAATTATCTATTAGATAATTTTGCTGATATGGGTACAAAAGTTTGTCAAAATTAGGCTTACATTTGCGGAGTCTGTCCTGGAAGTATACACATCTATTAGTAAATATTTATCAGTCCTGAAACACTTTACTATACAAGAAAATTAAAACTATAAAAAAAACTGAAAACTGTCAAGTCTGAAAATTATGGAAATTAACTAAAATGAAAAAATATCAAGCTTATTTACTTTAACGAAAACATTGGTAAATTTTTACATATCAAATAAATATGTTTTATGAGAGTGAACTGTTTCACATGGTAATTTTGTAGTTAACCAAGTTTAAATTTGTTAGTAATTAAAGATATATTTTATTTTTATTTAGAAAAAAATGAATAATAAACTTATGCATGAATAAGGATAGCATTATGAGAATGGCATTAAATTAATAAAGGAATTATTACATTATATTTACCTTGTAATGTATTTCAATAAAAAAATACAAAGACACGAAACGAAATATTTTTCAGTTGATCAATGATTTTTTCACACACATATACACAGAAATAGGTACCTTGGAGTGGTGTAATGGTTAGCAAGCTTGTCTCGCTAGAATAATTACAACTGAGTAGTGCGTTCGATCTTCCTTGGGTGCTCTATACTTTTGATCTTGTGCCACATCTACGCTTAGAAACTCGCCATATACCAGGACGTGCTAAAAAGTTCATAGCAAGACCTTTTTCACAAAATCTATGTCATCAAATTAGCAAAAGTCAGATATTTGGGGAAGGGCATCTAAGTCTATCCAAGAAGTATTTAGCACACCTCGTGTGTGTGGGTGTGTGCGTGTGTGTATATTTCTCTCTCTCTCTCACTCGCTATATATATATATATATATATATATATATATATATATATATATACTCCCACATAGTGGACTCTTTCATCAATTTCGACGTATTACAATTTAACAGTTTCATTTTTTCTTTTATTTCTAAAACTAAAGCACGAGACTACCTACAGACATGATTTGCTTATAGTGCTGAAATTTTGTGTAGAAGCAAATGCATTGTTCTGAAGAACCTTTAAAGCCATGCATATTATTTCTAAACAGCCCTCCTCTGGTTTGAACTCAGAGTTTTCCTTCTCATTGGCTGCCTGCAAACCCCGTCGAAGAGAGAGACTACTTTACTTTGCAATTTAACCCAAAGATGGAAGAAGGCGTATTCCAAGTAAAAGAAACAGAATCGACCATTCTGTTTTCCGCGCCAATAACTTTTCACTGTCCGCACATTAACACACACACACACACACACACACACACACGCACACGCACACGCACACACACACACAGAGGTAATTTAAACATAATTATTAATAAAGAAATTCAGTGTGTATATATATATATATATATATATTTGGTTGGATAGATGTGAGTTTGTGACCCTGGGTTTCACGCTTTAGCGATCGTCAGACAAACTGATTAATGTTTTAAAAATTTGGGTTTATGTAGATTGCGTGTATTGGTGTTATTGTGGAAGTGGTGGGGGGAAAATTTCGTCGTTTTGTCATTCATCGTACTAATGCAAACATCGACATATGTATTCATATATACCCACTTATTAAATTGTCGCCACCATCATTGGCAGTTTCGGCTAAAATCACCATATAAATTAAATCCATAATCTATGGCCCTTGTATGTTGAAATGTTGAAATCAAACATTGGAAAACAACGGAACTCGTTGATGAATATCCATCATGAAATCCGCCGACTGTCGTTTTTATTATTTATATGTATAAAAAATGTCAGTTAAATTTAAAGCTGATATTTGAGAAGAATATTTATTTTTTAAATTTTTTTAAATTTTACTGAAAAATAGAACTGGGTTATATTTAAAGCTGGTTATTTGAAATGTTGAAATTTTGGAAAATGTCATGTGACATGTGTACATAAAACAAACAAAGACCTTTTACTTTCATAATGTTTAGTTTTCACCCAGTTTGAATATTCCATTTTGCTAAAATGGGATATTTACTATACTATACACAGTCACAAAAACAAAACAAATATCTATATATCTGTGTTTTTTTTAAAATATCTAAAAAAAAAAATTTTTAAAAATAAATCATAAATTATCTATCTATCTAAGTCCTATTGAAAAAAATGCGTATGTATAGATATAATACCACCCGTATAGAAATCGATACCGGTGATATTTTTGACCAAAATTTTATATTTAATTTAAAAAGACGAAATTTCCCCACCACTCATTCATTGAACCCAAATTTTTAAAACATTAATCAGTTTGTCTGACGATCGCTAAAGCGTGAAACCCAGGGTCACAAACTCACATCTATCCAACCAAATATAATTTGTGCGCTTACTAATAAGTACCGCGCATATAATATATAAATAATTATTATATATATATTTGTTTATATTTATATACACTTTTCACACACACACACACACACACACACACACACACACACACACACACACACACATATATATATATATATATATATATATATATATATATATATATATATATACATATATATATATATATATATAAATTACAGTTTTAGAAAAACAGAAATTATTATTCAAGAAAAACACTCTTAACCTGGAGGACAGCCTCAAAAGCATGCCCGGATCAATTGATTCTCGTTCATATTGGTCATTGCTCTATACTATATCATTCAAAGGGACTTGGTATTATGGACCCACTAATTGGTTTCCCTCTCGATGAGGGCCCAAATTTAGAAGGGCAGCCCAAAGGCCACATGTTGTGTATGACATTGTATTCCTACTGGAACACGTGTCGCCACCTCATTGGGGAAAAAGTGGTATAACATGGCCCTTTTTGCTCACAGTTGGTGTGTGTTACCATGAATATCCTCATGAAATCCGCCGACTGTCGTTTTCATGTCATGTCAGTTTGGAGAAGAAGCCGATTAATATTACTGAAAAGTCTGGAAAAGAAATGAAAATGCATGCCGTGCGACTTTACTTTAAATAGTCTTCCATTTTGCTAAATTGGCGTACTATACTATCTATCTATCTATCTATCTATCTATCTATCTATCTATCTATCTATCTATCTATCTAAGTATATGAAAAAGAAATCGATACCGGTGATATTTTTGCAATTTTGATTTAATTTAATTTCATTCATTGACTTGAATTTATTATAATTACCGAAAGTAGGTTTTGAAACTCGTGTCAATAAGAAAAGTCCAGTGTGATTTACGTGCAAATACCTTTGACACTTTGCTCTGTCAAAAGCTTTATCTAGTTTGGGCATTTAGTTTCGTAACCATAATCAAGTACGAGTAGAATTTTATTATATATAATACCGTTTGGAAAAAAATTGTTTGTTATGATTATGAAAGCGATCTATATTGAGGACAAAAATTGTTTGTTATGATTATGAAAGCGATCTATATTGAGGACAAAAATTGTTTGTTATGATTATGAAAGCGATCTATATTGAGGACAAAAATTGTTTGTTATGATTATGAAAGGATCTATATTGAGGACAAAAATTGTTTGTTATGATTATGAAAGCGATCTATATTGAGGACAAAAATTGTTTGTTATGATTATGAAAGATCTATATTGAGGACAAAATTGTTTGTTATGATTATAAAGCGATCTATATTGAAGACAAAATTGTTTGTTATGATTATGAAAGGATCTATATTGAGGACAAAAAAAATTGTTTGTTATGATTATGAAAGGATCTATATTGAGGACAAAAATTGTTTGTTATGATTATGAAAGCGATCTATATTGAGGACAAAAATTGTTTGTTATGATTATGAAAGCGATCTATATTGAGGACAAAAATTGTTTGTTATGATTATGAAAGCGATCTATATTGAGGACAAAAATTGTTTGTTATGATTATGAAAGCGATCTATATTGAGGACAAAAATATTACCAGGCAATCCACTTTTTTCTGTGACATTTATTAACGGTCCTTGTATGGAGACGACATCTTTTGTGACTGAAAATTAACATAGCAATGTGAACATTGAGTTAAAATTCCATATAAAACTGACCAAGGCTTATTGTGCCATGAAAGTGGATGAAGATGAACTCATTTCAGAAAACTTTGGATTGAGAAAGATGGTTTATTTCTTGCTCCTCAGTTATTAGCCTTGGTCGCTTTACTATCATTCGTCATTTGCTGAACGAATTTTGATTCAAACGTTGGTCATTAAAATATTGCACGATCTGATATCTTAATCTGTATCGGTCTTTACAAAGACATTTCTGAAACTTTCTTACAGTTGGATTAACTGCCGAAATATAAATAAAAATTTACTCTTAATCTTCTTTTAATTTTAGAAGCACAAATTTTTTTATTGCTTGCATTAATATGCTATTGGCTCAGCATATTTACAATTATTATTTGTAAGGAATAAACGACTTGCCATGTGTTTTTCTTCTACCCAGATTTAGTTATGAAACCTATACTCTGAACTGAATGTTTTTGAGACGATGTCAAATTTGATATAAGAAACTGATAGAAAATCGATGGTGTTAGATAGGCATTAGGAACGAAAATCAATGTTAGCATAAGGCATAAAAGTCTTCTTAGACTTGTTGAGATAGAAAAGACTTTAAAGGAAGGATTTATATAAATTGGTGGTTGTGATAAACAGTTTTTACCCTAAATTTTAAAAAAGAATGGTCATTTAGTTTTAAATTAAAGTCTTCGGCTTGCTTTACCCAGACGTAGGAATACCTACTTGTATCTTCTCAGAGTTTTTGCATAACAAATATTTCCTAATATATATATATACAAATATCTAATTGGTTCATCAAATTTTTGTAGCAGAAATATTTTTTTACAAATTTATCTAGACTGTATATATTTATACATTGTGTATCTAAAAACTATCAAAAATATATTTTATATTTCACCCTGAAGTTATGTTTTTCCATCTAATTTTATTATTAATACTTTTTAATTGTTTTTTAACGTATTCATAAAATATGCTAAGAATTTTTAAATGTATACTTAGTCTAAGAGTTTCATATATTTCTTGTCTCTTTGCTGTGGCCATATCTATCATCGTTGCATTTATTTTTAACTGCAATTCAGTTCAAGGCACGTCGTTTACATTTAAGTATTTTGCTTCTGATGAAAATCTAACTACCGTGCATTCATAGTTTATTTATGATAAAATTCATTACAACTGTGGTGTCACCAAGTAAAGCGGATGTTTATGAATTATTCTTTTAGATATCGTCTACATTTATTAATAATTACGATCGTTCTTTGATGAAATACAAGACAGAAGCATTAAGATAGAATATTTACTTTCGTCAAGTGTATATGAAAAATTGAACTGGTTTCTGTAACGCTGCGAAAGATGAAAGGTAAGATTAAAATCTTGCTGTCACGGACATGCCGCAGGTTACAGAAGCTAAGACAAGTTTCTTTTTACACAAAGTAAGTAGAGCAACGAATGCTGAAAAAGGCACACCTCAATTTACTAGCCTTCCAGCACTAAAAGAAAACTTAGAACAAACTAGCAAGGGAATAAAATATTTTACTCGCCCGAACTGGTTTCAGCGATCAACTTGTGATAACTAAAACAAATATCTACCCTGTTAAAATGGTAGCAAGAGGAAGCTAAAGAAAGACAAGTATCATGATTTCTTCCTGGTTATATATTTGAAAATTGCTTTCTAAAAAGAATACAGTTAAATTAACAATTTTCTCCATGCTTCCCTGATGAAAATACAGGTAGGGGTTCAATTAAAGAAAAATGACTCGATGGAAATTTTAACGGAGTTTATAACTGCTGTCATATAAATGCAAAATGACAAAGTACACTTAAAATCGTACATCAAGATTTGCAGAATTTGATTAAAGGTTAAATACACTAAAATGTAAAATGTTCCTCAATGAATATAAATGTTAGATTTAGGCACAAAAAGACAATTCAGTTAATAGTAGCAAAGCATCAGTTCATTTTAACATTTAATTTATGGACTCAGTCTCTAGTATGAATGAATTCCAACCAGTCCTAGTAAGCAACAAGTAGTTAAATAAAAATCTTGCTTTTGTTTAGGTCTTTAAACTTTAGTATTTCATTCCCGTTTTCAGGATATTTCGTACTAATAATTTTAATAAAATGATTAATATCGATAGTTGTGCCTTAAGAGTTTTATATTAACTTTAAATTAATTAATTTGATCTTTTTTCGTACAAATTGTATGGAATTTTATAATTGAAATACTCAAAAGTAGGAAAAAGACAGACACCTTCATTTTTAAGTTTGTATTTTCATATTTGTTAAAATGTTGCGAATTATAATTGTCATATTAAGCGCTAAATATTCTAGACAAATATCATGTATAAGTTAACTCCGTAAGGTATTAATAATGTATTATATTAATTTGTGATTCACATTCACATACAGTAATTCTGCAACCACTATATAAATGAAAGGCTAAAATTAAAAGGACTATCTTTGGAATATTGTCGTCAGTTTTCTCAAATGCTTAAGTTGATGTGAAAAATCAAAAGAATCTCATCAAGAGAAATATTTTAAAAATGGTGGCTACATTTTTTGCCACTAGATACATCTGATGCATCTTTATTCTAAGCAGTCTCTTGCGATGTTTCGAATAAAATCGTCTCTTTGTAGTTGCCCTTAATGTTACCACTTTAGAGAATGCGATATATTGTTCGTTGATATTTTATGTGAATGTCTTACATATGCATGTGCATGACTTTAAAATGGCGCAGATATTAATCAACAGTAGTTGGAGTGTTTCACTCTTTGCTCACTATTATTAATTGTATTAGTAAACGCAGTAATGTCGCTGAAAAAGTCATACTTGATAATATACCGACATCAGTTCATTATTAAATAAGATGTCGGCAAGAAAAGGTTTAAAAATATATAAAATCATTGAATTTCTTTTTGGATTTTTAATTTCCTCGTCTTTGCTGTTTTCCTCAACGTTTCGCTCTGTTGATTCTTCGTATTTTTTTTTTTCAGGAGAAAATCCGTATTGAATCTTTTATTAGTAAATTAGCTCTGTTGCTTTATGATTTACATAGTTTATTTATATTTTTAATTTATTGGCGTATATATCCTTGTTTGGTCTTGTTGAGTTCATTAGCTTGTAATATCCATATTTACTGATACCATTAGTTTCAATATTTTCCAGTTATAGTAGCTGTAGGCAATTTATCAAACATGATGTGGTATTTCCCAAGGCCACAGTGTTCTGCTGTTGGAATCACTGGTTAGTTTAGTATTTGTTTTTTTCCACTGCGAGTGTATTCCACGCACAAATTTTAAAACAATTTTTTTTTATAAGTAGAGCCTAACATTTGTGAATTGACTCAATAGATGTTTATTTGGGTTGCCATTTATCAATATTATTCGTTCTTTTAGCAAGTGATGATGATATAAATATTTTCTGATGAATCAGGATTTGTTTTATAAACATATTTTCTTCTTCCATCTGAGCAAAACACAAGAAAAGGATGTTTGTTGTTTTCTTTCTTTTCTTTAGTCAACTATTTAAAGAAATTTGCATGGTTTAGAAGTGTTTGTAGTTCTGATCAGAGAATGAAGATAATGTCGGTGGTGTATTCGAGACAATGTGCTTTTGTTAAGGTTGAAGAATATACCAGTCAAGACATCGTGAAAGACAAATACAACATAAAATGAGATGAAATCGAAACATCACTGAATATTAAAAATGTATTTCAAAATATGTAACAAATCGTTGTGTTTCGTTGCAGGCGTTCAAATGAAATGTCCTTTCAATATCGATATTAAGATCTCAGATTTTAGAACATCGATCAATCCTACAAATGGCAGATATATTTTTTAAGTTGATCTTTTCTTTTCTCGTGGCGGAGTTTGATAATGAACATTAAAAGATTACATTTTAAACCGAATTGCAGAATTTGTTTTATATTATTAATTAGTCAGCCATACCAGCAAGAAATTGCCAATCCGAGTCGTAGTCAGAAACGTTTATTTTTGTTTTTTTTAAATTTATTTTCTATTTTTTTCGTTTGAATTAATTATTCTTATTAGTCTGATTATGCCGAGAAAATATACCAAATAGACTTTCAGTATCTTTTATGATAAAATGAAGCCTTTTTATGCTGCAAGCTTAACATTAAATGATTAGTTAAAGCTATTATTTCCAACGATAACTTTTATTGATATTTATCAATTTATTCTTAAAAAATAACTCAAACTGACGACTGTCTAGTCATAGATTTCAAATATATATTTAATCAAATTAGCATTAAAATTATTTAAGAAAATCACGGTAATTTTGTCGGTTAGTTCACTTTATAAAATCACGATTCGTTCATTGACTGAATTAAATCGATTTGTCATTCATGTGCATTATTTTCAGTTATAATTCATCTTACCTCTATTATTAATACTTTCATAGAATAATCATATTTTTAAACAATTCAACTCATAGTTACTGATCACACATACAAGTGTTTCTCATACAAAACTCCATAAATGCTAAAATACGTTTTCAAAAATAGTCATGAATTTAGTAGAAAGGCTTATAACTGCTTAAAAAACGACCCGTCTTTAACATTACTACTTCTTTCATTTTTTAATCGGATATTATTAGAGCTTGAACATTCATCTTATAAGATGAAGTTGCTTGCATTAAAATTTACACATAACTCTTAAATAGAAGTTACTAATTTCTAATGATTTTTAGAAATTAAAACTTTTTATTTAATGTTGTATCTTGTTACGTAGACCTTGCTATGTTTAGACTGTTAAGCTGGTTAATGAAACTTTCTTTTGATTGCATACGGAATCATATGCTACTATGTAATGGGAGTTTACTTTTATTCTCTCTTAGGTGTAAAGTCGCATTCTAATCTGATTATCACTTGATTAGGAAAAGCTTGAATTGCAGTTTTTAGTTCCTTTCAACTCAACATTTTAATTTCCTAAAATATTTTTTTCTGAAAAAAGGAAAAGGAAACAACAAAAAACAGTACATTAAAATATTGCACTAACTCCCTTGAAGCTTCAACCCATAATGACTGGATATTACATATTACATTAAATACGATAATAAGTGTCTTTAGCATAAGTAAAGAATGTGCGCTTTCTGTTAACTCGTGCAGTTATTTTCCTTAAAAAGTTGTTTAACAGTTTAATAACAATTAGGAAATAAAGCTAACAGCTGAAATTTTGAAGCATTCAATTTTTGTCGAGTGTGGTGAAAGCTTACAAGTATAGGGCTCCCAGTGAAAATCGAAATCACTACGCAGTTTTCATGGCATACACGATGATTACCTCAAGTTGAAATGCCCATAGTTATTTGCTAAGTAGTTGAGTTTGGCACAAGGCAAAACTATGAGACATAGAAATCAAAATTTCTACACTAGTAAATTAGTATGCCTACTTCATAAACATCACGCTACAGTAGACGTTCTATGGTTATTTAGTCTGATAAAAGGCAAAAAAAAGCATCCGTGATTATCAAATTCAATGTCCGAGAAAACTGATTCAGGCTTGGTAAACATTGCCATTTATGTCAGTATAATAACTAGATATACATTATATGTATATCAGTGTTTTTATATAATGTTACTTGTTAACAGAGAATTGTGTTGCTGAAGAAACTGAAATTGACAATAGTTATAATCTCATTAAAAATGTTAAACTAGCTTGTCCAGAGTAACAGGCGCTTCATCACGCACATGAAGATTTTAGTTGATTTAGATTTCATTGCTTTTGAACAATATATTGACATAAGGTGAAAATATGACATGAGATGAAAAATGAGATCTTGTGATTTTCATCAAAGGCGATGTTATTCCTGTATTTTATAATCGTTCGACTGACCTTTCTTTATAAAGCAGCAATATAATTCTATTTCTTTTCGATTATTTTTTACAAGGCATTGTAATTACATTTCCAACTTTTGTTTGTATTTTGAAACTTTGATCTCTTACTTCGTCGTGTTAATAATTTTATATATAGGAAAAAAGGTTTGAAAAAAAACCCAAAAGTAAATGGAAAAAGAGGATTAAGACAAAAAGAAACACAAATCAGTGTAAAAGTTATAAAATTTCCAGTTAATTTATATTAACATACATTCTCTCTTTTTCTCTCTACCCTCTGTCTATATATATATATATATATATATATATATATATATATATATATATATATATATATATATATATACCATAACAAATTTTGGTCTATTGTAAAAGGTATGTTTTTAGTTCAGTTATCGTTTCTTTACAATAACCATCTTTTGAACTGTCTCTTAATTTCTTAAAAATAAATTCTGGCATTTAAATTTAATAGAAATGTAAATCATTTTCGTATTTGCAAGAATGGGAATAATTCGGAGAACGTTAACCGAAATAAATAACTGGAATCGTAATTGTTACTGAAACAGAATATTAGTTTACAACTTTCACATTTAAGATTCAACTAATATTTTTAAATCTATTTTCCTACAGTTAAAACTTGGTATCTTCAAAGGTTTAAAATGCATTTTTAAAAATGAAAAGTCTTTCTTGAAGCTTTTGTTTTAGTTTTAATTTCAAGCCAATCAATTAAATTTAATATTTCTAATTAGCAAATTACTTTGCTGTATTTCAGTTTGAATTTAAATAGATTGGAATGAGTTTTTTTTTTTTTGTTATCAGTAAAAACACTAAAATCTTCCATATTGATAAATCAACACAACGTAATTCTCTTTATTAAAATTTTTTCAAAAATGAAATATACTTTTCTGAAACTTTATTTAAGGAAGATTAGCTAATTTAAAATTTAATCTGATTTGAAACAAATATTACTTACAGAAAACACGGATGTGGGTGCTTTTATGAGGTAATGATACATTTTTTGATAGACTTATATTTAGGAATTTTTATAAGGAATGCTTTGTAACAATTACTTGATGAATATAACGTGAACGCCTTTTTTATATAATTTTTTAACTACCCAGTAATAACAAAAATTTATGAAATATTTTATTGATTTAAAGTACTTTAGCTTCATAGTCTAATTTACGAAGACGTTTGTTGGAGAAATGTAAGAAAATTAGCTGTAAATTTCAACTTTACTAGTTACCGCTCTTATTTTCTGATAATGTCGCGTAAAATACGGATGTCCAAATCCTTTTTTACAACAATCGACGTAGAATAAATTGAAAATTCTTTGTAAAATATTGGGTGTCGTTGAATTGTAGTGAGCTTTTCCATTTATGATTAGTAAATACAGTCTTAATTTAATAACAATCTCACTTAACTGCTACAAATTAAAACAGAATTTTAAAAGATTTGAAACTTTATAAATTATTCTAATTAAAATACAGAAAAGGAAAACAATTCCTGTAAAAATTCAGTATTCATCGAAAAAGTTTGATCTAAAAATATTGACAATAGTGTCCATAATATATTTTATGCATTTCTTTTTTTATATTTTACGATTCAGAGCAATTTTTGTAACCGGGGGTCCTGTTTGGACCATTTCTAAAACAATTTAATTTATTTGTGAATGCATCCTGAAAGTTTAATTAAAATGCAACAATTATCAATTTCCAGATGAATGTGTTTTTCATCGAAAAAACAGCAACACAGACACACACACTAAAATTTCCCATATTAATTTATTCGACGCAAGAAACGAAATTTTTAACCAAATTTTGAAGGATAAAAAATATGACTTAATAATCTAAAAATCTTTTAGCCTTGCCTCTTAATAATAACATAAAAATTTTGACGATAAGACTTTGGTTTTACTAAGTTTAGCATTCTTTCATAATGTATGCTCATTTTTTAGCGAATCTTTGGAGTTATCTAGTTATCACCAATATTATATCAAAATACATTTTTTTTTTATTAAAATGGTTATCATCTAAAAATAGAATGAGCAATCTATGTAATAACGGAAGTGACATGTTCTTCCATTCAGTAGAAGGGAAATTTATTCCTATTAGTATTTATTGTTTTTCATTTTGATAGAGTTTATTTTTTACTTTTCCTGATTAAGTTTAATATATTTTGTGGTGTCTGCCATGAAGTGTTCCACGGTGATGAAAAATTAATGTTATAATTTGTAATTATGCTCAACATATGCAACATTCAAGTATATGAAATTAGTTTAAAAGTTGTAGCAGTATTTTATATTAAGGTTGCATCTGAAAATCTTTTTATTAAATCATTGATATTATTACATTTTCTGTGTATGTTGGGCAATTCAAGGCGACCTTCAAAGAAATATTACTTTTAAGTATTTAAGAAATAAATGTGTTTAAAAAAGTTTCGTTATTGTATAAATATTACACATAAAATATCAAAATGTAGACTTCTATATAGCCATTGGCCGTTTTAGAATTTCATGCACTAAATTCCTTGTATATGACGAAAAATTTCAATCGTTTCACAAACTACTTGCAATTTCTTCGTTGACATTACTGCCACATTGTTGACATTTTCACATGTTAACAGATAATTCTAATGCTCACCCTTGATCTCTCACTCACTTGTCTTCCTTTCTTTCACTGTTTCACTATCTATCTATCTATCTATCTATCTATCTATCTATCTATCTATCTATCTATCTGAAACAAATAATAAATTGTATTTTCAAATACACATTCATTTCAATGAGTGTATAAACACCAATTTTTCGCACTAGTTCCAACCTACTTTTATCTGAAAATTAAAAAATTGTCAATTTGATTATTTTTTGAATTACATGTAATTAACTTTTCCTCTGATCATATTTTAATAGTTTGGTATTGCATTTATAAAAATTGGTAGCGAAAGTGTTTCATAGAATAGAAAAACACTCTGATTAACACAAATGTAAACTTTGAATATTATATATATATATATATATATATATATATATATATATATATATATATATATATAAGAAAAGAGAGAAAAAGAGAAAAATCGACAGAGGTGTGGTCCAGTCCGTCTATTTATCCACACACACACGCCCCCCCCTATATATATATATATATATTTATAAATTAATTGATTTAAAATATGGTTATTTTCGCTACACAGTTCCAACCATGTTTCAAAAATAGAAGCTAAAACCCCTAATTTTATTTTTTGCAAATAAATTAAAAAGCATTAGTTCCATTTCATCTTCAAGGAATTTTGGAGTAACTTTTAAAATTTACCGGGTTTTAAATACACAGCTAAAATCACGTTTCCATGGTTACAGAATATTCTACTCAAATTGAACACGGGGTGTCTAGATTTTCCTTATGACAGTAAATTTACATTGAGCACTATTTTGTAAAAAAAAAAATATCTATAAGAACACCGGATTTTATATCTTACTGTTCTTTTCTTTTTATTATATACATATATATATATATATATATATATATATATATATATATATATATATATATATATATATATATATATATATATATATATGCTAACAAGAGAACAGATGCCATTAAATAGTTGGGTTGAAAGTAAAAGGAAGATAATGAATGAAAAAGTTGCTCCAAATATCTTCACTTGTTTGTAAATGGTTTAAGTAAAGATCAAATGATACAGTAAACAATTTTTTAAGCGAAACATTTCTTTTTGCTTCATTGATAAGAACAAAATTAAAAATTCGAAACTTTAATTCTCACTTAAGTAATTTCGAAAGTTTTAACCTTACAAGAACAATATATATATATAGTTTAAGTATTATTTCAATAATTGTCATAAAAATTCATATTTCCTTCGTACGATAAATGAAGAATCTGTTTTTGTTGTTGTGAGGCGTCGTTCTTCTCCTTTATAATATGTTTTCTCCATTTTTTATCGTTGCATTGTAAATCGTGACAGAAAGGAAGAAATCTTCGTAATTGCAACCTTTCCACTGACATTCTCCACTTTATCAAAATCTTCTTTTTCTTTGTCTTTTGAACAATATATTTCTCTTTTTCGAATGGTCGATTGCCACAATCCCTATAATTTCCATTATGTCAAATTTCGTCTGCTTCTTCAGCATCAAAAATTCTCTTTTTCATGTCTCAGTTTCCACATCAATATCTTCAGTCACTTCTTCTTCTTCTTCTTCTTCTTCTTCTTCTTCTTCTTCTTCTTTACCGTCTTTGTCATCGTCTTCTTCATTATTTAATAGTTTTTTTATTATCTTCTTCTTTACGATATTCTTGTTGATTTTTGTAAAAACAACTTAGTAGTATTTTGGCGCGCTGTGTCTAATTCAATTGTTCTCACACTTGAGTTGTTCTTATCTGATACCTTCACACATCACTGTTTATTTGACTCAACTGCTTTCTGTCAGTGCTTTTTTACCCCTGTTTGCCCAAACATACAACACTTTACAGGCACTTGATCGCATTATCCAGATGCAGATCAAGATCAGGTCTATTAACATCAGATAATTCTGTTTCTTTACTTTACGTGTCGATAATGATGCCACAATGCAGGCGACAATAAAAGCCTTTAGCAGTTGTTGGCTTTGGTGAGGTAACTTTTACCATGTGATGTTGATTGCAAGTACAAAAGATATATATATATATATATATATATATAATTCCATAAACTTGTACACTGGCGTACTCACCCATACTTTCACTGTCATTATATATATATATATATATATATATATATATATATATATATATATATATATGTACGTGTGTGTGCGTGTGTCATTATAGTCATGAACACATGGTATAATTTTAGTATAGATATATGCCATATAAATGTAATACACACACGCATATGCAAGTAGTATATATTGCAACTATTTCATTTGTTTAGTTTTAAATTAAAGCAATTACTTTTTACAATAAAATGATAATTTCTACGTTAGTTTATTACAATGAAGAAGTGTTTCCAAGACGATTTCTGCTGAACACCAAACTGTTGAACAAACAGATTATGCTTGAAAAGTTGTTTACTTTAACAACTGTTAGCAGCACTAGAGTCGGCATCAAAAACAGATGTAGTGAGATTTTCATATTCCTCGCCAGAGATTTCCTTTTATGGATATGCCATGTTTGACTGGCGGTATTTCTGATTCGAGACAAATGTCGGCGATCGAAGTTGCTTTGGGTTTGCTCGAAACTTCCACATCTCTTTGATGCGTTATGCTGCCCGGAAATGTCAGTTCCCCAATGATTTCTATTGGTCGGAAATAGGTGCAGTTGGCTTTGAGCTTTGACTTATGACTGCGTTAAGTAATAATTTTGATTCATACAGTCTTAAGAGAAGACACCCCCGCGAGAAAAACGAAGGATGTAGATACCGGATTGAATTTATTCAGGAAACTCTCACTTGATCTTTCAACAACTTGTCAGCATATGCTGATTGTGTGTACATCGGAGTTCTGACGGATACACTAGAGGATATTTAGAAAGAGTGGGTGAAGATGAAATGAAAAGATTGGAATAATATTGATCACTATGAGTCAAAGAGATCGTGCTCAGTATATCAATAGATTCTGTCCGTTGGTTCAACAGAACAGGCAGAAATACACATGTACCAGCATTCACCTACTGCTAAAGGAACAACCAATTAACACAGTCTCATTAGAATGGTTCGTATTGTTTTAATGTTTTTCCCACTTCACTTTCTATTTGCATTACCATAAGAAATATTCGTTTCTATATAGTTCAGTGAATATGGCAAGAAATTCATCAAACATTGACGATAATATCATATACGGTTGAAAACATTCTATTAGGATATTGACAAGGAAGGCGCAAATTAGTATTTATGTTTTGAGTCGAAGAGTTTCTGCAAAGACGTGATAATGATTCGATAGCTTGTATACATAAATATAATTTTCTCGCTATTTATGTCCAAAACAGCCTCATATTTGCAAGCATTTTGCATTACCTGTTTCTTTTGGGGCTATGTGCGGTAGGTGGCTGGTTGTCCAGATGAATAAGCATGCTAATCGTTCGTGTTCAAACATTTAAACTACGCCAGAGATTATTCAATTATTGGATCAGGAGGTACGATGCCGTATTAATATTATTTTGATTTTCCACGTTTCAAGGTGGCGTGGAATCAAAATGACCCAATTGTTGACAGGAGAATTTTTTCCCGATTATTTATGTAAAATTATGTATTGAATTTTTTGCCAGGATGAAGCGAAATTGAAATCAGATGTATACCAGAAGTAAAGTTAACATGACGTTAAATGATAATATCATGGTAAATAAGGGTTATTTTAATATGTTTGATGAACTTTTGTTTCTATGATAAATATTCCTATTCCTATATTTTCATTGTAGTGTATATGTAGGAAACACATATAATGAAGAAAAGAAGGGAGTGAAATATAATAATAATAATTAGAAGGAAACGGTAAAAGGATTAAAGCTGAATTCTTGTAATTAAAAAATACGTCTCAAGCAATATTTGAAGAAAATTATTTAAAGTGTCAGTTATTCAGATTTATAGGTATAATAAGCATATCTATAAGTATATACTATATAAAGAATATGAACATTTAATGACTTATTACGATTTGGAAAAAGTAAAAAATTTGAATATAAAGTCTGATATTCATGACGTATGTTCTAAAGTTGTTCATCACTGAGGTTAGCCCATCATTTTTCAGCACATTTTCTCTTGTCGCTATTCTGCTTGTTGCCCGAGGCAGCAACTTCATCCAGCACATGTGATCCATATAAATAGGCAAGAGCGCACACCTCTCGCACCTCATCTTTCCGTTGTCTCGATCTTATCTCTCACGCACGTGTCTCACATTGCACCTTGCGCTTCTGCCTTTTTGCTTATTGTCTTCTTAACTTCGATTCCCATCTACCTCATTTGGTGTCTCATTTTACAGGCACACAGACTCGGCACCTTCTACCTTCGGCACTCGTCCTCTTCCCTCTCTCGTGTAATGTCTGCTCACAGTGACAACAACTTGCATCGAAAATATGGACACGACGTTACAACAATCCAGTGAATTGTGAACATAGGCATCCAGCAAACAAACATTCACCTCTCTCTCTTTCACTCGCCCCATATACACACACACACATATATATATATACGTGTGTGTGTTTATTCGTATGTATAATAGTCCATAATTCAAGCATATTTGTGCTTACGAAAGAATATATCTTTTATGTATCTTACTCTCTATATATATATATATATATACATATATATATATATATTTTACATATGCTCTATCCCGATACTGAGCACTTTAACCTATAAATATAGTATACCTTAAAATATATTTTATCATATATATATATATATATATATATATATATATATATATATATATATATACCTTACATAGCAAAATACTTATTCTTCAACATCTAACTCAAGGTTTGCCAATAGTACCATGGACCGATCATTATACAGTGAAAATTTCAGATATAAATTCGATTAATAGCTGTTTCAGACTTACTGACCAAATCTTATATATATATATATATATATATATATATATATATACAGTGGGGAAAGAAATATTCGTATGCATAATTTTTTTTAATTTATTGTATTTCCAACTAATGAATAAAAATGCTTTTCATACAATTAACTGTACACAGATGCATAACTAAATATGCATAGGTAAACAGAAATCGTACAATACAAAAAAGAATAAATAATCTTCATTTAATACTTTGTAGCATAGCCATTATTCACTTCTACAGCAACCAACCTTATCTTGTAATTTTCAACTAATTATTTGCAAATTTTAATTGATATTTTTTTCCGTTCTTCTTCGCATATGATCTTCAGATCTGGGATATTTGTTGGAGGTCTCGATTGTTTTAGAATTTTCAAATAACGCTACAGATTCTGGATTGGGTTTAAATCTGGGCACTGACTTCGCCATTTCAGGATATTTAAATTATTTTCAGCAAGCCATTTATTCGTAGATTTTGCAGTATGCTTAGGAACATTATCTTGTTGGAAGATCCAATCAGGAATAAGTTCATGATTTTCAACCGAAATCCTTAAATTTGCTTCCAAAATATTTTCATATGCTGCGGCATTCATTCTAACATCTATTACTGATATGTTGCCAGTACCTTTTGCAGAAAAACATCCCCAAACCATGATGGTGCCACCACCAAATTTCACTGTTGGAACTGTGTCCTTTTGCTTGAAGGTATCACCATCATTCCTCCATACATGATTTTTAGAATTATGTCCAAACAACTCAGTTTTGGTTTCGTCTGTCCATATTACTCTTTTCCAATACGATGTTTCCTTATCCTTATGTTCACGAACGAATTTCAGCCTGGCATTTCTGAGTCTTGTCAATAGCAGGGGAGTTTTCCGAGGAGAGCCTGATTTTGGTTTGTTTATTGTCCGTTTAGTGACACAGATTCCTGATGAAAGCAAATCATCCTGCAACTCTTAACGAGTACCCATTGGATTAATTTCCTCGAAGGTTTTACAGCACCAGTTCTTCTTTGGTTTTCAACAGTTTTGAGTTTTTATACCTTGTAATGAATGAACTAATGGTAGTAAATGGAATATTCTGGTTGTCTGAGATTTTCCTGTAAACAATCAGTTCTTTTTGCAAATTCGACTATTCTTTACTTCTTGCCATGATGAAATCCTCCTTGCATGAATATCAATTACAGAATGTTCTGCTTGTATTTTTAGCTTAAAAATAACTACTGATAAAATTATTGGAACATTCTAGAAGATTCCACTTGAATAATCTAGAGTATTAAAGCAATTTAAAATTTTAAAATCTGAAATTTGCATTCTACGAATACTTTTCTCTCTCATTAAAATGGATAAATGGGATTAAATCAAAATTTTTGTTTTTTATTCTTATTTAATTATTATGCATCTGTGTAGAGTTAGTTATATGAACAGTATTTTTATTCAATTTTTATTCATTAATTGGAAATACAATAAATTAAAAATGTATGTGTACGAATATTTATTTCTCTTTATATACATATGTGTGAGTATGCACGCATGCGTGTATATGTGTGTGTGTGTGCGAAGAGTGGTTTAAAATATGTATTTTAACTTAAATAATCCTCATTGGATTTTTTTGCCTGTTTATCTTTTGGTTTGTAATGAAAAATAACTTTATTTATTAAACTAGCATAAATTTTTGTTTGCTGGTGAATATACTATGTTTGCTGGTCAGATGAAAGTACAAAAATTAAATGAGACGTTTACTGTGAAGACAGTTTTTATTTCCTTATAGGATTATGGCTGAATAGATTGTAACTAATTTCTATGCTAGATATAATAATAGATATATCATTAACTTATATAGCAGATGTGCCACTGATAAACATTTTGTCATCCTGCAGCTGTTGGGTTTTTGTGGCAAGTTTTTTCCTTTCCTTGAAATACTTTTGGTGAAACAAAGAGTTAATGGAAGTGAGAAAATAATAAACTTGTTTTATACTCCTTTTTTTTTTTTTTTTTTTTTTTTTAAATAAACTCTTTGAAAAAGTCTATCGGAAATGAACGCGAGAAATATGGAAAAATAAACTGAAAGCACGTTTTAGTATACAGTGTCAAAACCTGCATTTCAAGCGAAATAAATCTAGAAAAGCGGTTCGAAGTAAGATAGACAGAAAAAATTAGTATTGAAGAAATATACCCAGAAAATAAAATAAAACTTCCATTCATTTGAAAACACATAAAATATTTGTAAACACCTGTAAAGAATGTGACAGTCGCAAAAATGATTTAAGCACATTTAACTGAAGAAAGGAAGACATGAAATCAATAAATTGAAAACAATAATTATAGAAAAGAAGTAATTACAAGTATAGGAAACGACTGAAAATACCAAAACTGAAATAGACAAAGTTAAATTGCTATGGTATATTGAAACATATAACTCAAATTAACCACTTGATATATACGAAGAGTTAAAGTTACGACTTAATCTTTAGAAAAATGATAAAAAAGAAGAGTAAGAAAATACTAAACTAGGATAACAAATGATACTAGAAAAAGGGGTTAAAAGATTAAACAGAAGAAGTAATAGTGAGAATAAACATCTTCATGAAAAATGTAAAAATCTCAAAAACAAACAGCTTCTGTGAGAGAAGTAAATGAAAATATTAGATATTTTAGTCAATGAATCTTTTTGGCCGATCTGGCTAAAAAGATTCTCACAGAGTTTAAGAATAAAACTAAATCGTATGTTCCGAATGCAGAAGTAAATTTTACATTCAACAAAATGGAGAAAAACGAGAAAAATAGAACGCAACCAGACGCAACCAAATCGACAGCCTCTATGGAACAATTTATGATTATACGAAAATTGTGATGTTATCTAATCTAAAAGATATTGATATAGCATTCAAATAGATTTATTTAACGATGAACTCCATGTAAAATTACTTAGTGGGAAGTATCATGACACGATAGTAATTTCATATCTAGCAGCTATACAAATGCTGCAAAAACAATTCTGACAAAAATGAAATAATAATGATGATGATCTTAAAAATGGTGGCGAAAGAACAACAACAATTACAGACGTTTAATATGGTTAACTTTGATTTCCCCAATAAGTTGCCTTATTTCTTGTGATTGTATCTGAAGAGCAGAAAGTAATCAGAACAAATGAATTATTATCGAAAAATACTGAAACGGGTGAAAACAAAAGAAAAAAAAAACGCTTATGACATGATTTTTAATCTTTAGATTTGGAATGTTATTTAAACATTGCTTCTTTATTTCGGGTAAACTCGAACACTATTAACTAGTTTCTTCCGTTCCTCTCTGTCGACATCGTATGAAGAATTGGATTTACCAGCCATGTTGTTTCTCAATTGCTTTTCACACTAACAAATAAATGTATAATACATCGTATTTACAAATGTAAAAACGATTCAGCAATTGTGTTCGCAATTTCTACTTGCAACCGCACTGTTCAGCTGACTAGAATTGATTGATCCATGTTGTTCTAGTCGACTGTGTCGCTTATCATCCGCCATCGACCACTGCCTATCAAGCCAATGTATCGCTCTGTTGCTGCTTGCTTATTTCTGCGACTGGAGAGCTGCTTCTCTGCCGCTCCAAGTTTTTTTTTTTTTTTTTTTTACATTGAGTTTTGCTCCTCTGGGTGATTATTGTCTTGTCCGGCTTCTATCTATTAATCTTCCTGGATAGGTTGAACATGCCAGGAGGTAAGCTCACGCCAGCATAGCTCTCTCGGTCATTAGTCAAATTAGAATTAGTAACCAAAACATTAGAATGGAGTTTGGAAAGATTAGCGATACTCAAAGGGAAACAGGATCGAGAATGTTAGCTATGAAAATGTATTGAAGTCCTTGTATAGAAGAGATCGCTTGAAATATGAGGGAACATTGCAAATTCAGCAAAAGAGTACGAAGTGAAGCAAAAGTAACGAAGTAAGCAAAGATTTCCATATGAAACTTGGTTGACGAGATAATTTATAACTGATATTCTGAGGGTTTGTTGAGAAAAAAACAGACATAAAAGCCGTGATGCATAGAATAATATAAACGGATCTCCAAGTTCAGACCAAAAGATCAGATCTTGTGACCGTAAAAGAGGTTGTCTGTTAATGTCGCTGTTCCAACAGACTCTATAGCAACTTTGATGTGAAAAGCATAAAAATTATTATACATTGCCAGTAAACTGGATTAATATGGATAATATCATTATCAGTGTATATGGAACAGTTTCGAAGAGATCTGGGGAGAATTTAGAAGAATTGTTGTATTTGGTGACTGTCTATTTGTATGAAGTGACAGCATGTCTACTACTCCAGCACTCTCCCCAGTATTTGTGATGATTTTAACAATGCAGTAATTCATCTAGTTGGTTTCTTATATTTCCAGTTGTAATTGTTCCAAATGCCCCATTAATTATTGGTAGAACTGTCAACTATATGTTCTACATTCTTTTCGGTTCTTTTCTAAGTTTTTCCCTTTTCCTGCTTTTTCTATTTCTTCGATGTTTCTCTGAGTTTTGCAAAAAATAGTTATATTCACTGGCATTTTCTACTGATAACAAGATCTGTCGTAGCTGGTAATCTTCAAGGAAATTAGAACCGAACGCTTTATTCAAGCTCTAGATTCTTCTCATTCGACAGTCCATGTTAAAGGAAGCCTAATCTTAATTAAATCTTTTAATTCAGCCTCTAATTCGAGTACATCAGTGTATCATAATAATTCTTTATATAAAAGATTCAAAATGATTACTTTCTTAGATGTTCTTTTTGCAACCATGTCTACATAATCTCATTTGAAATTCCATTTTTATCGCTTGAAATGCTCATTCAGTTGAGTCTCATTCCATTTTAATGTGCCGTATTGGTGTTTTCTGTTCCTCTATTTGCTCACTTATAATTTATTTTTATATCTTTGGTTGTCATAGTCAGTTTTTCATTACTTTGCTTTTTATAGCCCTTAAGTCGACCGATATCAGTGTCCACACAATATTCAAGGCATTCCTCTGCTTCTCCTTTTCACATATTCCTGTTCAGCGTAATCGCGAGGATTTAGGCTTTGTCATCAACTTCCTTGTATTATCATCCAATATTGTAATTCTTCCCTTGTCCAGTTTAGGAAGTGCCCGAATATCATATTGCTTATGCATTTATACATTTGATGTTTCTTCTGCTGAGTTTAGTTTCCTAAAATATTTCTATTATTTTTCCTTGTCGACTTTTTCTTTTGTTTCATTCTTTTTTATTCAGTCCACTTCCATGATTTCCAGATACTTTAAGTTGTCTTTTTTTGTTCAGCATTCTGATGATTTCGTTGTTGTATAGCCCAGTTCTTTCTGTTGTTTCTTTTTCCCTTTATGTATTGGTTGCATTGCACATTTCCTGATTTCGAATTTCATTCTGATTGTTGAAGAACCCCAACGTATATTAAAGTTTTTTTTCATTTTAGAAAAATGTTTTAAACGACATCTCTGTAATTTAAATGTTTAAGATTTTCCTATGATTGACTAAATTTATATTCTCGCTACAATTTCGAGAGATGCAATTATATGATTCTCATGCGGATCTTCGTTCTCCAACTCCTCTTCATTGTTATTATAAGTTTCACTAAATATTTAGAAATTTTCCTATATTTAGGCATGCTAATATTCAAAATTTGGGATCAGGGCGAAAGTTTTTTTGTTGTTTATCCATACTATAACGAAATTCTTCTACCTTGTTTTTATTTCTAGGAATTTTTAACTGATTGTTTTCTTTTTGCTTTTTTCCTTTGTTTGAACATAAGTCCTTGTCCTTCTAATGAGTAATATATTTTTTATGTACATTGTCCTGTTAGGATTTTCCACATTTTCCAAAGTAAGTTAGAGGCTTGTAATTCTTTTCACTTTTTTTTTGGGTGGGGGTGTCTTTTTGTATGAAGGCTACCTTTCCCTAATCATCTACTTAAGGATTTTCCATTTTGTTCGGCCTTTTTATGAATCTTTTGAAGCAGACATCATGAATTCCATCACGCCTTTATTGTTAGTAAGTTTCTTTAAAGTTCTAACTTTATTTCTTATCTCATGTCCACCTTCAATTCTATATGTTGGTTTTTTATGATAACAAAACTGTTTTCAATCGTGTCCCTTCTGGCATAACCATAACAGCTTCAGAAAACTTTCGTTTTACTTGCATCTGATCTGGGTTTTTCTACTTTTTCTCCATTTATCTTCCTGTAACATTTGCTTTCGTTATTTTCCATCATTTTATTTTGTTTATATTTTATAAATTATGTCAGTATCTCTTGAACATGACGTTTTTTAGCCAAAAGATCATTTGATTGACTCTTTTCTTACTGCTGTTCTTTCTGTAAAGTTTTATATTTTGCTAATCTTTCCAATTTTGTTTTTATTTTAATAATTATCATTTTATTTTGATACTCTGTTCTCGTCTCCCATCTTGTGTTGGTATTTTTGTTGCCTTGTGTATCTATTTTTCGGACAAATAATGTTTTCAGTAACTACCTTGGTTCCTCAGAAAGCATGAAAGTGTCATCATTTTACATGTTACTTTTCAGTTTATGTAAGGATCGGAATGTCTGTTTGTTGCCTGATATTATTATTATTATTTGATAATTTTAATTTGATAATTTGTATTTATATGAGAGCTTAATTTTTAATGCCATACAGATTCAAGGCGTACGCGATTATGGCTTTCTACAGATACCGTTTCTTTATTATTTTTGAATTACTATGAATTCTTGAGAAAGATAGTGAAGTGGTTTCTAATTCAGGGTATTCCTTCTAAACTGTCTGCCATCCAAGTTCAGTGTATTATATACAATCGTAACTGTATTAGGGAAGAGAAGAATAAATGACTTTCTTTCCAAAATGCGAAAGTGAAAGCAACAGACCAGATGGGAATTTGATCTCAGCTCGCCGATTTGACTTTCTGCTATACACATATCTACATGATAGCTGATACCTTTTATATATATATATATATATATATATATATATATATATATATATATATATATATATATATATATATATATATATATGTGTGTGTGTGTGTCCTTGTGTAATACTCTCTGATTAACGTTGAATTTTGGAAAATCACTTCATATTGTTACCGGTTTACTATGATGTAATGCAAGGATAATTTTAATCACAAATATTTCTGAAATCAAATGCTCTTTTTTTCTTTTAGAAAGAAGAATATTTCATATAAGATATTTTACAAATGAAATAATTTCGAAAACAATAATGAAACACGCATATATATATATATACTTAAGTGTGTGTTCAGATGTCTAACTAAGTATTTTGGGAGAGACACTGTTTATATATATTTCAAATTATAAGTGTATTTCTTCAATATTCAACTTTAATTTCTGACATACAATCAGCTTGTGCTATGAACTGGATTCAAATTACCCTGATATGAGTGACGCTCTCATATGTTAATAGTTCTTTTATGGTGTGAGTGGAGGTGTCCTTCTCTGTTTAACATTGAATCTTGTACCTGAATTAATTAAAATAATAATTTGCGATGTTTTCGTGAGAAGTAAAAATAGCAAAAAGTTAAAGATTAATTAAGTGAAATCTTTCGAAATATTTGTTTAGTATTAAAATGGAATGTCAGCGGAAATATAAGGAAATGTTCTACACCGAAACGTTTCGTCTTGAAGGAGACGATTTTGAACTTTTCATGAGTCATGTTCTCCACCAATCGGCTTTCTTATTGCTTTTATTTCTTTCTTTTTCATATTTTTATGCACTTGTCCGCTGAAGTTACACTTCCGTCTTCCATCTCTTTTATAACTTTTACCCTTGAGCTTCCAACCTTCTTTTTCTTGGACATTTTCTTTGCTTTTCATCCAATGAATTACACCAGTCTATTTTCTTGTAGTTTTATTTAAAACATGTTGTTCCTATTAATCATGGTCTCAGTGATAAAATCAGTGTTTGAATACGTCCACTTGTTAATAAAAACATGAAGTAGGTAAGCGTGCTCGGAAGAAGCTTCTTCCAACATTTGCGTCATTTAATAATGAACTTCCAGGTTGGAAGAGGGAGAAGGGAAACGTTACATGTGATTTCATAATGGTATTCTTTTCAAGTAGAATATTTAGCAATGATAATATATATGTGTATTTACAAATTTTTGTTGGAGGAGGAGGGAAAATACAACAAATTTTAATAAGATTCGTGAGTAGCTACAGAAGAAGCCTTGAAGGAATGAAACTTGATACACAATTAATTGGTATGATATTCCGGATGTCGTAAATTGTTCATGTAATTTCCTTATTTATGTTCATGTATATACAATAATGTATTTTATTATATATATATATATATATATATATATATATATATATATATAATATAATCACTTTTTGTCAAGTTGTAATCCAAGAAAAATTAACCAGTAAATAATCAGCTTATTATCAATGGTACACACGCAACCCATTCATGTGAATAGCAGAGAAATTTTCATCAGTCTGTTCCGATTTATTTTCATTAACTAACTCAAAATTCTATTCCTGCATGATCATCTGATTGGCATTTTTGTTACTGACTAGAAATTGTCATACTATTGCAAATGTTGCATATGTTTGTAATTAAAGTAAAAGTATTTAGTCTGCATTGATTAATGATAAACTGTGAATCACCAATGCTATTACTTGAATACTACGTTTTCATTTGATAAATACCGCACTTGAACGTATAACTTTATTTTAAAAATGACATATCTTAAAATGAAATGATGAGATTTATTATACTATATATATATATATATATATATATATATATATATATATATATATATATATATATATATATATATATATATATTATACAATCTTATAATTCCTTATATTGTAAATAGGTTTTATATTATATGAAGCTTGTTTAAGTCTGACTGAATGGGAAAATTCGAAAAATTGATTCATAAAATTTTCTTCTTTCCAGATTTTAATCTTCTCTGAAAAACATTTTTTCTTCGCGAAATCCTTTGTTCTACGTTTACAATTAGTATAAAAAGTGAAGGAAACAAGAAGAAAATATAGAAATAAAAACTATGTATATGAGTGGATCTATCTACGTCCGCAGATATGCATATGTAATGAAAGGAGGGGAAATTGCATCAATAAATGGAAAAATGTATGTGTTGGGTACACGTCTCAGCTTAGTATTGGGTTATCACGTATAACTACATTCGCTATATTCCGCATGTCTTCCTCTGAACTTGTTTTATACGTTCCTTGTCACATGTGTTACAGTTTTATATAGTTTGTCAAATAAATTTTACTTCACAGATTTGTTTTACATTTAATCAGATTTTAAAGAATCTTTCTTTTTTGGCCTCTTAATAATCTAACGTGTTAAAATGAGGTAAAAAAATATAACAGACAAAACTGTAGCTTAAAAAAGGAGAAAAAGAAAATTTTTGTCAGATAAATAATTTTTTATTACAGAATAAGACAACCACAATCGAAGAGAATTTGATTTTCAGATTTACTTTCTTAAAAATATGAATAAAATTGAAATCGCAACAAGATTTTCATCTATCATTTAATTTCCATTTCACACGAAATTAACACCATATACATCGTTTTCTTAATAGATACTTCCTAAAGAGTAAACAGAATATGAATGGCACTACAGTCAGATTTATTGTATATAGGTTCTAAAATATATTTGATTAACTCATTATCCAATATACTTGAATAAATTATTATTTTACATGTAACTAATGGCTCCTCGACATTATATAACATTCATCATTTTTTCATTTCTTGATTTTATTAACTTTTTACTGTTTCGTCTATGATATTACCCACAGGAAATTTCTTTTCCTCCTAGAGATCTGATTTGCTTGAAATACTGTTATCATAATTCTCTGATACATCGCTTTTAATGATGAACTACACATTTTCAATTGGGTTATTATCTATTCAATTAATTTGGTGTCTTTGAAACGTTCTTTAGCAAGGACGGCAATAGTCAGCTTTGTAGATTGTGAAGGAACATTGTCTTTTATGACAAAAAAGGTCCTTAGTTGTGACTTGTACCATTAAAAACATCTTTCCCGTGAAGTAACAATAAATCTCATTGTTTATCTTGAAATCGTCAACACTGAAGGGCCCTATAAATTTACTGCCTACATTTTTATATCAAAACATTACTCCACCACCCCACTGTCGTCTTCTTAGTCATGTTGGTTGACTATTTCAATGAAGAATCCAACCACATCCAATGTAGCTCTACTTTGTCACTAAAAATTACTGTTATAAAAATCAGTTTTCGTGTACATCTTTGCCCAGCTTATACGTTCTCAAATAAACTAATACCTTCAAGTACATATCGCAAAGATATGTACTTGAAGGTGTTAGTTTATTTGCTTTCGTGTCTTTAGTCAATATTCTAGTATTCTGCATAATATGTGCATCGTCAGCCTTTTCAAACATTTTCTTGATGATCAAACTATTTTTCGTACTTTTCTCACATTTCTTTTTGTATAATTCTTATGCTATTTTTCTTGTAAAATGATTTCCTGTTTTCAATTTCATTTTTGATTATTCGATGGTCTCCGTTTAATTTTGTCTAATTTCAAATATCATGTCCCCATCACTCAATAACTTCCCATTATCTTTTTATGACCATTGATGTAAAAAAAAACTATCAATAACTATACTATTATATATATTTATTTATAATATGAACAACCATCGAGTTGCATAATAAAATCTTACAAGATCAAATAAGCTAAGGCAAATATATTTCCAATAAAAACTGATATTATAAACTGAAATTTACATGGTATATATATTATATAAATATAAATTTTTGTCACTTCAAACGTTATTATTTTTTTATTATTTGTGTAGATGCTTCGTTTACATTTTAAGCAGAATTTTATTTTCGTATATCGACTTGAATATTCGAGAAATCTTACTAAAGAAGAAATACGCCCACCGGCAGAATTCGAGCCTGCACCCCTCTTTGCAAGAGGAACCGTCTTTAGATCCAAAATGCCTTTAACCCTTCCGGTCACAAAATATTTCGGTTAAAAATCACGTTGGATCTAACGAAAGTTTCTCCAGCAAAGGGGGATACAGATTCGAATCCTCCTGCAGGGCGCATTTTTCTCGAATATTCAGGCCGATAGAAGAAAAGAAAATATTTTAAAAAAATAATGAAACGTCTACACAAATATGAGTATCCATTAAAAAATAACGCCTAAAGTGATAAAAATAATCGGATTAATAAACAAAAATCCATTACTTTAGAAATAAATATAAGTGTATTCTGAAAATTTTATTCACATCGCTTTATTAATACCAAATTTATTGTGAAATTTGACACAGTGTATATATAATGTTGATATAAAAGCTCATTGCCACCCATGTACAATGAAAAATTAACATTATTAAACTAAAACTACAGATGTTTACTTGTTTCATAACGGAATTGAATATCAAATAACGTCATATTTAATTTTTGCTTGTCATTCTCAGAACATTTTTAATTAAAAGTAAGTTGATTGTTTGCATTTGCCAAAGACGTCATTTAAGGTTCATCTGGCTGTAGGTGATCTGTGTCCGCGCCTTGCATGCAATGATTGAAGCTCGTATCAATCTTCTCTTCTGGAGGTGACAGTTGTCCACTCCTGAATTCTGAGCTCTCATTTACAGATGGCGCCACAAGGCTGGAACTCATAGCATCCCTATCACAGGAACCATCTACAAAACATGACGTGGCAGCAGCAGCGGTTACTGCCACAGTGCGAACTATTTACGAGCTTAAGTGAGAAGTCGGCATTTCACACTCTCCTTTATTCGGTTCGCCTCAAGAAATTCGCGGTTGTTTGCAATTGGAGAGCAAAACCTAAACGTTAGTTATCTTAATGTCAGTTTGACCGCAGAAAAAGATTTTGCGCTAAATATGCATTCGGTTTTGTCCAGTGTATATTAATGGAAAATCTAACATTTTTAATCGTTCAGTAAAAGTATAACTATTTAAGATTATTCTAGTCCTTAATATATAAACTAACACTCAAACATAGGTTGTTTATGTGTAATTGATATAGAAATGAGTATGGCACAATTTTGTTAGTACAGTGTAACCCGGATATAACAGACCTGGATATAAGAGAAACCCGGATATAAGAGAAACCCGGATATAAGAGAAACCCGGATATAAGAGACTTCTTCTCCGGTCCCGACAACTCTCTTATATTCGGGTTAAACTTTAATTAATATTGATTATCTATACTTTAACTAGTATTCGTACATTTTATCAACGTAAATTAGTTTTAAAAATATTTCTTCTGAGAATAATAAAAAGTTCTTTATTATCAGTGAATTGATTAATGGATTTAATTCTAGAAATATTTTAAACGTCTTTTTTTTGATCGATGAAATCCATTTAGTTACTTGAGAAACTCAGATATATTCAATTTGTTTTACATTATCAATTGCTTTTGCGTTGAGGTAGTTTCGATATTTGCTTAAGCATCGATAATTTGGATTCATTCATAAATCAAGAAAGAAAATCCAGACTTAAACATGACATTTGTATCTTACATTAAGTATCTTTCAGCCAACATTGAATATTAATTTATTAAAATTGGTTTCAAAACTTTCCAAACATTGATTTTTAAAAGGTTGTTGAACTCTTTTTGTTAATGAATTTTCCTGTCATTGTGCGAATATTTTGGAAATATTCTTTTGCTAAACTGTGAAGCGATTCTTAGAAAACAAATAAAAACAAAATGAGATTGTGGCCAGTTCGCATTAAAATGGTAATTCTATAAAGACGATTTTGACGTTTAATTCTTCTAACAATAACCTCGATCATTGATCAAGTAATATTTAATGTGGTTTGTCCAGATTCAATACTAATTTTGTCAATCACGATGACATATCATTTTTTATATATTATTAATCTTAGTTCATTTTCGGAAAAATCGATATAATCAAAAACGTTTGAGTAAAGACATGATACTTAAAACTAGAATAATAAGTTTTTGTTAGAGAAAAAGTGGCTACAGATATGATCGCTGTTTTAGACGTTATTCGAACGTAGTAGTAGTAGTCATGACTAACGAATACGGTGTCTCAATGGCGTCACGCCGAGACATGACACAAAACACGTTTGAACAGGACACTTTATATACTAGCAAATATATATTTAAACATATTTCTATTTCCATTATTAGCGGTGCTATGTACAAAACTATTAGAGAATAATTTTCAAAAAGTGAATTGATTTATTGATTGATTGATTTGTTTTTACGGCTTATGAACCTTTTGCAGAAAATATGGCAGGATTGTAAAAATCTTTAGAAATAATAATGATTTACTGATACAAGTACTACTAATTAACCCATAGAGAAAAAGAGGCGTTTTCATGCCTTTCTCAGGGATATTTGCACATAAATGAATATAACGAATCCGACTGGAATTGGAACTCGCCCTCTCCGATTTCCAATTACGAGCCGTTATACCACCCGCACATCCAAGCTTACAGCATTTTGTATTCCCAACTGATCACCCATTTAGGTACGGAGCAGGCCCGGCGTTGCTTAACTTCGTACGAGAATCAGTGTTCAACGTAAGCCAAAAAGTGAAATGATAATTTAATTTTACCATCATATGTAGTGTATCTTATTGTAATACTGTTCTCACTCGCCACTGACTATAAAAATTGTGGGAATTAACTTCGAAACAAATGGACCAAATTCTGTAAACTGTGTTCAACTTTTATTTCATTTCTGATGACAAAAAATTGAGAATACCAAGTAATTTCTAGTAGAAAGAAATGATATCCTTTACAACATTTCTCTTTTTTTGTCTCTATTGCATATTTTTAAATATTACATTTACATCTATGAAAATGCATGTACGCATGATAGTGCATGCACTCGTGCGCAAGCAAGCACACTCTCCGGGCCATGTTTTTATTACATATTGATTTTAGTTGTCAGGTATTGTATTATTTTAAACTCATTGTCACGATGTTAAGGAAAGACCTATGATAAGTCGGATGTGATAGTTGACTTATTGAAAAGATTCTTTGGTTCGACAGTGTGACGTCGTTCTGTGGACATTTAAAAGATAAAAAGAATTTTATGGTGATAATGATAACGGTAAAATTTCTATTTTTAGAGAACTGCAACAAAGAGATTAAAAACAAAAAGAACCAGCGTGATTCTCGCTCGTCTGTTTTCATCAATTGAGGCTTGAAACTGGAAATATTCTTTTGGCTTTGGCTTTTCTATAGACATAATTAATTTTTCAAAACAAATACAAAAAAAGTTTGTTTTTATGACTCTGCTCCATTGTATATTTCAATAAAATAATATCGCCATTTGGATGATAAATCTTTCTTTCTTCCTGGAATAAACAGATGACTGGAAAACATTCTTGATCATCCTGATATTTAGTTGAGTTGTTTGTTTCTTTACTAGAATATCGACAATATAATATCAATGTACTTTTCCATTTATCGTGCACACAAGTAACTGGTATTGTGTGTATGTGTTCGTGTGTGTGTGTGTACACTCGTATGAAGTGAGATTGTCTACTTTCGAATGACATTTGAAGTTTAGACTAAGAGACATATTTACCTCAAACCATAAATTGCTATTCTGAAGCAATTACGGAGTAAAATAAAGATAAAAGTTGATTATCAGATGTCAAAAGTTTTATGTACTTGAAGATCAAGAAAAGAGTAAAAATAACTTCATTGAAGAAATATTTTAACAGCTTTTGTAGTAATTCTCTCAAATCATTTTTGAAAAGATGGTTAATATAAATGAAAGAGAGGTAATAATAACACATTTATAACCGAAGGAACACGTCAGTTTTATTCGTCGTTCTTCGCAGTCAGTGATGAACAGTAAAGACATTTGTTCAGAGCTTCAAGAAGAGCTGATATTAATCATACGATTGTTAATAGCTTGTAAATATATCTTGCTTGCTCTATAATAGCAATTTGAAAAAGCAATGGTTAGTATTTGATAGTGAGAACAGTAACACGATGACAACTTTCCATTAATGCATGTACGCTCCTTCTCTGATTACCTTCTTTGGAATATCTTGATTGGTCCTATTAGAGATTTCTACATTATAGAGTCTTTTTCCTTTTTTGAATGCTTTTAAAAGAATCTCTGACCGCTAGATATTGAAGAGTGAGTTATACAATTCATTCAATAAATTTATTTTCATAAATTATAACAGTAAAAGTGGCAACATGAAAGCAGGATAGTCAAATGTCACAGGCAACACAATGTTTGATGTAATTAAAAAAAATTATAATTACCTTAAAATCATCTTTTCTAAAACGAATCTAATCTATTTTCAAATATCAATTAAAATATCTTGAATACTTTTTTGCTCAAATTAATCAAAACATCTCTTAAAATTATTATTAATTCTCCGATCTCTGATATTAGATACTGTCTGATGTAATGTGATAGCAAACTAAACTAGCAGACCAAATTACAAGTTTCACAAGCTCGATCCTTACTGGATATCACATAATTAAACTCAAGTCACTTGCTACTCTTAGCACCTGTCCTTAAAAAGCTCTGCACAATCATGACGGTTACTTACTTTAAAATATAGTCGCGAACTTTCCAACTACTAAATTATAATTGAAATGCATCTTGGTGACGGTGCCAGTCTTACAAGCGGTATATAGCCAATTCTGCAGCTTTTTTTTTTCTTTTTTTTCTTTTTCTCGTATATTCTGGACCTACCTAGTCTGTGAAATATTTGGACATTTTTCACTAGTTGGTATTAACTAGGTACGAATCTGTGTTCAAAACTAACTACATGCCAGAATTTCGGATGCTTTTAATTTCAAGGCAGGCAAGTCATCTTTACTTGAACAATTGACACAGAATAACCCTCCTATCCTAATTTTGGCTCTATATCGCATTAAAAAAATTAGCAAATATCTATATATAGATAGAGAATTTTACTGGGGTTAGCTTGCACAAATAAATGAGGGGGTGTTGAATTGATATTGGCCCGACCCACTTTTTAAAATGCTCACACATCAGATTTGGTAGGTGAAGCCGAGAACTTTTCCGCGTATATACGCATATACATACATACAGAATGAGGGGGCGTTGGATCGTAGTGTTCATATAAGTACATTACTTAAATTTGTACATATTTTTAAGTAGTAATAAGTTATATATATGAAGTTATATATATAATATATATATTAGAAACATTGAAAAATTTCGCTTCTCCTCATATAAACGTATCCTTTTTACAAATATGATGTAAATTAAATTGGTAATGTATCTGCGACTTAATACATAAAGAAGTAACTTAGCTGTGGCAGTGTGGCAGCGACGGCCATAGGACACTGACAAGATTTAACGCATTTTAATTTAGAAATGATTGTTGGGATTATAAAGATGGGGCACGTTATTCCCAAAGTGGTAACCGCACTAAGTCATTCTAGGGCAAAAGTAGCAAATGCATGCTAGAATATATGAGAATTTTGAACAAACAACAAGAGAACGTGAAAAATGTGAGCACCCAGAGGTGATGTAAATATGGAAGTTTCGGCGTCTGACAAAGATGGCAACCCCCCAATGAAGTGGGACATTGCTTCAAATCGCATCTCAGTTTAATGCTGGTATCGCTCAGTCAACGCAATGTACAGTGTTCAATAAATTCTGTGAGATTCCATAGTCACTGAATAATAATATTCGATGACTAATGCCGTTATTGATAAATGATATACATTAGATAAAACCCGTTTCCAATAATTTCGGTCAGACAATAAAGTTTTGTGTAGAAGTGCCTGCACGAAGTTAAAGAACCAACCTGTTAGCAAGGTATTATTTAAGTTGGTGTTGGTTCTGTATGGTGTAAAGTGTGCTTTTTTGGAGTTTGCAATGACCACTAATGAAACTGGATTCTTTCTTAACCATCATGTAACATAAATTTATTGTTCTTAATAATTAACATTAACAATTAATTTTTACTCCAACTCCACAATTTTCATTATTACTCAGAATATTTTTTACCAGTTATCATTATTATTTTATTTATTAAAAGAAGAGTCACCGTATTCACTAAAATTTTCCGGCTATTCTTATTTTTGATAATGGATAAAAAATTTAGCCGAAGAAAGGTCTAGAACGCTGTGAAAAAAGATAAGGATAGTTGAAAAAGATCATTAATAACTCATGTTGAATTATAACAAATGCGAAAATAACGGTCAGACAGAATTTCTTCACCCTTTCGCAATTAGTCATCTTTTGGTATAATTTTGTTATTAATAATAATAATAATGTTAAAAGAACATTAAGGTGACAGTCATTCCGTCTGTTATCGGGTGTTAGGAATAGATTCGAAAAACCGTGGAGAGGTAATCAGTGAAAGAGCCGGAATCATCCAAAACACACACACACACACACACACACACACACACACACACACACACACACACACACATATATATATATATATATATATATATATCGCATTACTGAAAACATATATATATATATATATATATATATATATATATATATATCGCATTACTGAAAACAGCTAGAAATACTACAGGAATGTAGATGAGACTTGCTATTAATTAATATTAAATGTAAAACATTGCTCGAGAAATCATTGCCATAATAATGTCTGATTATTCAAAAGCAATATATTTTATTTTCATTTTAGTAATCAATACTGTTTGCTATTTTATTGCATTAAAAAATCAGTTGCTATTATTGTTATTTTATGATCATCCCTATAAAAGGTTGATGTTATCATGATTTTGTTCGCCACAGACCATATTTACTTTTGTTATCTCTATGCTTAATACATTAATAGTTCACTTTCCAGCACTTTACAAATGAATTAAATCGCCATAAATATCTCTTCTTGAGACAAATAAAATGTCTTTTGATGGCAACATGCTGAGTTAGTCATTTTGTCATTTTTTTTTTGTCAGGTATGTTCAAAGGATTTCGTCTTTTGAAAATAGCAATAATTTAAAAAATTGTGTTTGAAAATTGTGTATTTTTTATACAAGACATAAATTTGAGATTTCACAATCGGCTGACCTAAAAATCAATCTGCATTTCTGTTGTTATCGGTATCTGTTTTTGTTTATCAAAATTAAAAATTTTAAATATAAAAATCGTTAAAAGTTGTTATCAGAGTTGCGTGATTCGATCAAAAACAGCCCATTTTTATAATTGCTCAACCGAACGAACTTTTTTATTTTTTTTCTCTATGAAAATTGGAATAAACATTTTTTAAGTATCGACGCAATCCAACGATCAAAACTCATAACAGTATCGTGTTTACTCTAAGTGCTAATTGATGTTATCATATGATAACATTTCCCACCCTCGTTGAAGATGGGCATAATTACGTTTTCTTATTTTTATGTTTAATCAGGGTAACATTCAACAGCTGTTTAAAAATTTGTAGAAACGAAAGCTTTAATATTTCCGAGTTAATCAATGTTGATTCTTTAGTAAAATGGAAAACAATCACTATCAGTCGAACTGATTGAGAAATTAATTTTTATAAAAAAGAAAAAATATCATTATAAGTTGTTTGTTATCGCTCAGATTGTCACTCAACGAATTAATGTTTTTAATGATATTTAAAAGGAAAAATTGAAATTTAACAAGTTTAAGAATAAATAAAATATAGTTTTGGTAAACATTTTATAATTATATATTTTTGTTTAGCATTATTTAAATTTGGAGTGCACGAGATTAAAGAATAAAACAATCATTTTAATTAATATTCACATTTCTGAGATACTAAAAATATAGCATATATTTTCAATTACATATCATCAATTTAGCATGTAAAATTTTAGCTTTGTCACAACTGTATTCTACTTATTTTACAAATGTTCATTGAAGAAGGATTTATTCGGTGATTTTTGCAAACCAAGTCGTCAGAATGTATTTCTCTGCTTAATCAAAATGTTCAGAAATGGTTTATTCACACCCTTAATTTATTTGCAATTTCATAAGATTAATAAAAACGAGCGTAAAATTAGTTTATTAAAATTTTATTTCAATGTCATGTTTTATTGCATTGAACAACTGATTAAATAAGTGCAGAATATTTTTCGAAATTCAATATTTATTTGATGTTGAAAACCAGAAGATATTTAATATTATCATTCATTGTGATATCTAACAACAATCATGGTTTCAAACATTAATATCTGTTATTCTATGTATCGTGTAACTGTTTTGTTTTTTACATAATAATATTCCCTAATTTTGTTTTTTGTTTTTTTATAATTTTTCATTCCTATCATTTGAAATATTCTTTCTACATTACTATATCTGAAATCAATAAGTTATTGGTGTATTTTCTCAAAAGAATATGGTTTAAGATTTTAAATTTGTATAGTCCGAAAGCTTTATTTCACCAACAAAAAGGGATTTACTTCGGAGTTTTCCCTTCTTATTGGTTTGATTTTCGTTTTTGTTTTATGAAGCACTGACAGATTCACAGTATTCTCCAAATAGTCTCATATATATATATATATATATATATATATATATATATATATATATATATATATATATATATATATATATATATGCATTTATAGAATTTGTGTGTATATATATATATATATATATATATATATAGGTACTTCCACAGACGCAGTACCTAAGGTTTACAATGAATTTCTAAAAATGAAAAATCTTTCTTGATGCTTATATTTTAGTTTTAATCTCAAGCTAATAGATTAAATTTAATATTTCCAATAAGCATGATACTTTTCTGTATTTCAAAACGAATTTAAATTGATTGGAAGTAATTCTTTTTTTAAATCGCTGATCTTAGCTATTTCGGCTATTGTAAGTAATATAATGTTTTATTGAATTTTAGGCACTTTAGCTTGAAATTTACTATAGTTACCGCATTTATTTTCTGATAATGTCTTCCGTATTTACAAAAATCATCAGGTTTATGCACATACACAAAAAATATACAAAATTATTTTCAACATACGGGTCGCAGAATTGGAGTATGCTTTTCCATTTATGATAAGTAAATATAGTTTTTACTTAATAACAATATCATTTAACTGCTATAAATTAATACAGAATTTTAAAAGAAATTAAATTTTTCTAATTAAAACTTTAAAAAATGAAAGCAATTCTTGTAAAAATTCATTATTCAGCGAAAACATATTCTTAAGACTATAATGTCCATATCATAAAAGCAATGAAAAGCTTTTATAATTAAATAATGTCTTAGTTTTATTGCATTTTTTATTTTACGATTCACAACAGATTTTCGGTAACTGTGGTTCCTGTTTTACAAAACCAATTGATGATTTAAATTCTCCAAGGAGTTTTGCTTATAACTAATATAAACGTTAAGCCACACAAAAATGAATTTCTCAGAATTTCATAAAATGAAATAAGTGGAGAGTAGCAGATTTAAAGAAAAATTTTCTACCAATATTTTCCCAAAAATGAAACATTTAAAAATAATTTCATTCATTTGTGAATAAGTCCTGAAAGTTTCATTAAAATTCGACAATTATTTGATTTTTGCATGAATTTCTTAATCAATGTGTTTTCACCGGAAAAAAAGGATAAAAATATAATCTCATAATGAAAACTTCTTTGGTCTTTCCTCTTAATAATGATGTAAACATTTTGACTATAAAATTTTGTTTTTATTAAGTTTGGGGTATTTTTCATCATGTATGCTCATTTTTTCGCGAATCTTTGGAGATAGCTAAATGTATATATATATATATATATATATATATATATATATATATATATTTATTGTTTGGAACAAAAAAATTTATTAATAAAATCATTTTTTCAATTTTTTATTCATTACATTTTTTAGGATTTGAAAATTCTTTAAGGTGCAAAAGTTTTTCTTTTAATTAGAAGCAACTGCAATCACACATTTTACATTCTTTTCTAATTCTTTCCGTTCTTTTGAACTCATTCTAAGAATTGACTTGGTTGGTTTAAAGTATCAATGACTATACGATGTAGACGAATCTTGGTAAACAATGTAAATGTCATCATTTCTAGCCATATTTAAATTCATTTAAATTGATAGGAATTTCCGAGAGAAATAAATTAGAAATATTAAATTAGAAATAGTATTACTAGTTGAACATTTATATTCTATAGAATTTAAAATTATTCTCATCCTATTCATACATCCAGTAACCCACAAACACTGCATACATACATACCTACACACATACATACATACATACATACATACATACATACATACATACATACATACATACATACATACATACATACATGTAAAATAAAAATGAAGGTAGAAAACAGAATTTAAAAATTGAAATAACTACGCATTATTTCATTTTTCAAATTTTTTATAAAGCTAAATAAATATCAAAACGTTAAATTTATTTATAAAGCTTTTTCTACTTGTTTCTCAATTAATCTGTGCATGCATACATAGTGTATAAATAAATAAATCGAAATATATAATAACTGATATATATTAACTGTTTACTAACAAATTAGCTATATATTTATTCTTCACTTAATAAAATATTAAAATTTATTTCTCTGTTGGATACAGATGTTTGTATTTAAATAATATTAAACTATTCTTTTATAATTATTTTTTAAAATCCCTCTACTCAATTTCAAATAATACTACAGCGTAATAATCTCATAAAATGTTAACTGGTTGCCAGGATTAGTTATGAAATATAATAAAATACATTTCGACTAATGAAAAAAAAACAAAACAAATGTCTATATACGAAGATATGTGATAAGCTTTTGAATATTTTACGTAACAATGCAAAATTTTATCTTTCATCAAACTTGAGCAATTTGGTGATTTTTCTTTCAATGCGTTCACTGATGAAACTACATTCATGTACAATACGTAGGGATTTTTAATCAAAGTAGATTTAAACTTGTGAATCATACTGTTGTTCCCAGGCGGGGGTGGGGAGTTTGGAAGTTCCTGTTCGTTAGTCGAATACGTGATGTAGTTATATGCTGCTACTATACGGATCAATGAGAAAAAGGTAGGCATCTTTTCCATATTAACATACATAGTAATATTCTATGAGCATTGACACATAAACATTATTCAATTCGATATAGTTTATTGAATTTTTTTCAACCCATGTATAAATAAATATTGCAAGTAAATCAAGCAAGAGTTAACATCGAATTAGTCTCCCTTATTTCTTATAACTTTCTGATTTTTATAATTTTATAAGTTTCCGATTTTTAGTTAGCTAAAATAATTTTAGACGGGAGAAACGAAATTTAATGCGAATTTAATTATTTCTCTTGACAATAATTCATTATCAAAGATTTTTGCCGAAAGAAAAATGATTAAATCAAAAAATTAATTATGAAGAGAAAGGTGGCCTCATAATGTAATAATGGAATAAATATTCTTCATAATTAAGAAATAAGATTATTTGATGAAAAGAAAAGATAGCATTAGTAAATGCTTTTATGGAAAAATATACTCAAATCATATTGATATTTTTTATTTCTTGAGACAATGCGTTACAAAATCTATGGCAAATTAAAAATTTCTCGGATGAAATAAGAATAAATGAAAATAAATTGTCCTTTAAGAAATAACATCATTGTAATTAAAATATAAGGTTTTCTATTACGTTCAAGAATCGGAATTTTATGATTCTAATATGAGAAATAAACTTGTTACTTTTACAAATGAATTATTCTTAAATATTTTTTCCGTTCAGGAAAACAATTCTATTACAACTGTTGCAATTAACACCTTTTCTTTTTTTATGCTTTGTGAATAATTTGTTACTGTTCAATTTGAATATTAAGAAATGTTTTTTCCCCGAAATCCGATATTATTTGATATGGTAAGAGTGAATATTAAAATTTCTATCATTAACTATGATTCATTTTGATATTCGTTAACAAATGTAAACTGTTTTTCAAACATTTACATTTGCAGTTCTATATATCGTATATAAATGATATAAATAATCATTTTCTACAATTTTTTAATGTAATTTATTTCATGGCAAATTGAAACATTTGCAAAAGATAAGATATATTATTATGATGGTATCGCATGTATATGCATGTAAGTAATCAATCTAACGGCAAGAGACAATACATTTTCATATTGAGGAAAAATGTATGACAATTTTTTCCAATTTGTTATGCATTTTTCCCGAATATTATTCTTGACATATAGAAATATATATCGTTATCTCAGATATTCATATAAGAGCATTTTTATGTACATATACTGATTATATCTAAGTAAGAGTTTTTAGAAATAATTAATGAAATATAATATTATTGTCTATGAATGAAATATAGTACATATAGTACAACTTGCTTGATTATTATTAACTTTGCAAATATTATCTCCTTTGCCTTATGGAGTGTATAAAGTAAAATGAATGCAGTCAAATTTTATAATAGTTGATCATGTATTTTTAGTGTATCTGTTGAAACATTTAAAACATAATGTATGGTTAAAATAATTTCACATATGGGTTATGTACTAAGGCTAACTTAATCTGGCACAAAGTTACAATTCTGAAGTACCCAGTGAGGATCGAACTAGCTACAGTTACATTGGTTTGCCAAACTAACTTGCTAACCTCTGCTCTACGGGGCAAACGTTTTTCATTCATTTTTCAAATATCTATATGATTTTACTACTTTTGAAAGCACAAAACAAAATTCTTGTTTTTTGTTTTAAATTATGAAAACACTGGAAAGTAATAATCGAGATGGTTCATTTTATTTTTGTCTTTTATTTAAAAGTATTTTTCTTCAATATGCATAAGCACAGAAAACAATATTCCCTAATAATTTTGGACAATTTTCGTAATTTATTTCATATGAAATGTAATATTAAATCATCAGAACAAAAATGTATGTTTCCATTGAACATTTTATTAATGGCTGTTCAATATTTGTAGAGAAGTTAATTTTGCATTTCAACTTTGCATTTCTCGTCACACAATGAACTTTTCTTAAGAGTTAATAAGAATTCATGTTCTAAAGAATATTAATGCTATGTCATCTGTGATTTCCCCAATTTCAAATTATTTAAAATGATTTCCAGGGATAATTCCCGAGCGAGCATATTTCATTGTAAATTTGATTAAACTTTCTTATAGCTATATTTTCATCGTCTTCTTCTTGTCAAGTTGCATTGTTTTAAGTTATACAGCACAAAATCCAATTGCTCTCAGCGGTTCTCAGACCAGATCTGCTTAGAATTTCTGGCATTTTCAAGAAAATATTGACAAATGCAAAAAATGTAGTTATTAAATAGATTGGGAATTGGATGACAAAAGTCCTAATGAAATTCTTCTTAATAACATCGCATAATTTCTTATGTTTGGTAAAGAACTCTTCATCAGTCTACACTGTATGTCTTGATGTCTTTCTTATAATATCGACACATTGATATCATTGGCAGAAATATTAATAATTACAAAGGTACCTCCTTCCTGCGTATTCCTTTACAACTCCTTCTCCTCCCCACCGCACACGCCCATATTATTTTCCGAGAAAAGGCAAAAATATTCGCATTATATTTTTGCACACGTACTTTTGATGTGTAGCCCAGTGACAATCATTTGTAATTAGTGCTGCTTGACTATCGACTGCATTATTATTTCCAATGATAAAAACCTTGCCTAAAACTCCAAATATTTCTTAGACACTCGTCGCCACTAGCGAACGGATATCTGTTTAATATAATTATTTGTTGCAAAATGAGAAAAACATAAGCCGTTTCTTGTTAGTACATGGGACTATAGATATATCTATAACTAAAGTTATATAGGTATCCACTTCAACATACTTGCACACACACACAGATATATATATATATATATATATATATATATATATATATATATATATATATATATATATATATATATATATATATATATATACGTACACACATCCCCATATACAGCACTGGTCAAAATAAGAAGACGATCTATTCAAATGAAGTTCTTATTAATAGCAATTGCCGCAAGAACTTGAAAATGATAAAAATCGTTGTTCTTTGTATATACTTCATGGTCGAAAAAGCTTTTGCTATGAAAAAATACATTTTTGACAAAATAAGTGAACCACAGAATAAAGGAATAGGTATACAACATCAATTTTAAGCAGAATATATTTAGGCAACAATCCTTCGTTTAAACATGTTTTATTAAACAGGACAGACAAGGAATGTCTTTTGAGCCTTTTGGTGACTAATATGATGTCCGGTGAAAACTTGTAAATGAATTTACTGTTATTATGTGTACACTCCGTATTCTTTCAACTATCGTTCAAGAAAATAAAGTAGAACGTCTAGAAATAGTATAAGTTGTTATCAATTTAAAGTTTGAAATGAATATCGGTTATTGTGCTATAAGTTTTACGTAGATTTTAGCGTCGCACAGCAAAATGATATTACAATTCAGACATTTTACATCTTGTGCATCAAGATTAATAATTCTTTTAATGTAAAGGCTTCCAAAACTTAAAAAAAAAGTTTTATAGTTGAAGTGGCAGAATATTATCAATTAGAATTTCACAGAAGTTACAAAGTATTCTTTGGATTTGTATTATGTTTATATATATGGCATTTTGCTCAGTGCGATGGCAGGTTAATCTCAAGATAAATAGGAAATATATATGTTGATGAGGTATTGAAAGTTTTAAATTTTTATAGGATATCTGTCTGATGAAGTTATATATATCTATGATTTATATTTCTTTTTTATTGCTTTTTATCTTTTGTGGATTTGTTATGCTCTATTCTCTGCTGATACGTTTTAGTATTTTAAATAAAATATTGACAAATATAAAAATGTAGTTATTAAATGAATTAGGAATTGGGTGACAAAACTCATAATGAATTTCGTCTTAATAATATCGCATAATTTCTTATGTTTGGTAAAGAAATCTTTATCCTTGACGTCTTTCTTATAATATTGGCAGAAATATTGATAATTACAACTGTACTTCTTTCCTCAGTATACCTTTACATTTCTTTCTCTCACAACTGCACATATTATTTTCCAAGAAAAGGCAAAAATATTTAAACCACAAAAAGTACTATTTTTATTGTGGCATAAATCAGGTTCATTATGCATATTACTATAATTAATTGTTTGTAAGAAAAATATTTGTTCATTGATCATATGATAGGAAAGCCATTATTACTGTTTGTTTTATATTGGATAATTCTTTATGGAAAAATGTAAAGTAAGAGATTAATTTTGTACGGGTGATAAGGCTTTTTATGACTGCTATCTTTTATTGATAAGAGTATTTAATTTGACAGTTAAGGGGGCAACAGTTAAAATTTGTGGGCGTTTATATGTTCAAGCAATAAAGTTCTACTCTTTAAAATTATTAAAGACAAAGTTTTTACACTGAGTTCGTATTTAAAACTAAATACAGAATTATTTTGAAAGGTTTGCTTTAGATTTTTACACAACTTTTCGAGGTGGACCAAATAATTTTTCATGATAAAGTTTAAAATAAAGTATTCACAAGCGTTTTAACTTAAAACAATTAATATAATGTAATATTAATTGTTTTAAGTTAAAATTAAGTTGTTCAATTAATATTACTTTATATTAATTGTTTTAAGTTAAAAAAATAGTTACCTTTACTAGCAATGATTTGCATTTGCAGATGTCCACAGGATAAAAACAGTTCTTATTTTTTCTATTCATTTTGTAGTTTTCCCCATAAATCGGTTACAATTTTGTTTTCGTTCGCTAACATTTTCTCCTATTTTCTGCAAGTTCTTGATAGGATTTTTAAATCAATTCATCCTAAGACGCAAGGGTCTACAGAGTGAAAGATAATGAGTAGACATAGAAGGAACCGGAAATAGAATCCTAAACTGGAAGCAAGGAATACAAGGAACTGTTCAAAAGACTAGGGAGGAGTTTGCATCGGACTACAGGCAAACCCATCTACGCCTATTGAGGAAAAAAGCTAAAAACTGAATAGAATTTCAGTGTTTAGGCGGAGACGTTAAGAGTATAGACTTGAACTAGACTTTACAAGGAACCGGAAGCCCAATTTTAAACAGGAAACAATGGATAAACTTCGACACTTGTTCAAATTCAAATCAGGACTTTGTGTAAGCCATCTCATCTCTTCAAAAAAAATTTCACTCGTTTAGTAGTGTCACAGTAAGCGTTGTATTACAGAAAAATGTCCGTCTGATTGGGTGATGCTTCTAGAGAAAGAACGGCCTAATCCTTCGCTAATTTTAGATACACATTAGCATTTATCGTCCCATTAATTCTCTCAAGTCCAACACATGTGGAGGAGAACATCTTCCATACCAAGATGTTCCACCTATCATTCCTACTTAAAAAAGTTCTTCAATCTACTCTGGTTCATGTTTTGTATTTACGACACCGAACTTACTGTCTTCCTCCAAGTCATCTAAATTTATTTTACGGTAGTTTTGAAGGGATCATCATCAGGTATCCTTTAATGTCTCTGTCTTCCGTAGTTGATCAGATTTTGCTTATTTATTATCATGAAAGATTTTTTTTTCATCAATATAGTTTCAAAACTCGCGTCATTACAATTTTGATCTCTTGAAATGACAGTGAGAGACATGACATCAGTTTTTTCATTTTGACAATATGTCTAAGCGTTCCAGTGTTCCGTCACGTCTTGTTGAAGTGAGAACATTCCAACGTATCATTTAATGAGATAAATATTGCCATATACCCGTGAGAAATTTCTAGAATGTTATCCTTAACACAACCGATCTTTTTTTGCCATTGTATTTTATTAAAATAATTTTTTAAATAACTTTTCCCATAACAACTTTCAAAAAAAGCTTTTTCGTACATGATGTAAATAAAAAGAACTAAAAGTTCTAGTAATTTTAAGATCCAATTAATAAAATCTATATTTGAATAAAACATTCTTTTAGCAGTAAAATACCTTTTGCATAAGTAGAAAGAACAGTCCCTCATATGAATGAGGCGATAATGTCCTAGCCGTCTTTGGAAAGTAAGCAGAAACACCACTAAAAAGAAATTACTACTACTACTACTACTACTACTACTGCTACTACAAAAATGCCTCTCACGGAAGACAGTACAGAAAACAAAAGAAAAATATATTTGCAATCTTCGTTACGACTAAAATTAACTCCCTTTGAAAATGGATAAAGTATCAGCCTAAAGCGCCCGGAAAAACCAACACCAACTCTAGGAACATCTCCTCCAAAAACACGATCCTAAAAAAAATAAATAAATAAACTTGTAAAAATTAAATAAAAAAGAATCATAAGATATACTTTGTCCGTCGTATTTAACGAAACATGCATCATAAAACACAATAGCCAAATACACACACAAAGAATATATATATGGATCACTTGAAATTACAACCAGTGACAACAGTCTGTTTCATACTTAAACGCAATCATGAAGCCAATGTATATATATATATATATATATATATATATATATATATATATATATATATATATATATATATATATATATTCCACCCACAGACGCTCTTCAGTGTGGCTAGACGTCCGATTGCTTCAAGCCGGGATCGAAAGTCGTCGATTTGGTATGTGAAATACGTCATAGACAGAAGAGCAATACATTAATAGCGGTATGAGCCACTGTTTTTAAAATTACTCTTTTGCTCAAGAGAGCTCAACCGGATTTTCCGGGACCATATATATATATATATATATATATATATATATATATATATATATATATATATATATATATATATATATATATATATATAGTCATCCACAGACAGACTGTTTCGCTGTATCACAGCTCTTCAATGTAGCTAGACATCCGATTGCTTCAAGCCGGGATCGAAACCCGACTGATTTGGTATCTAACACTGATTCTACCTGGAGTATCGTCGCACGGCAGAGAAGAAGGGAACTTTTAACGTTTTCTATGCGAAATGCGTTAGTGGCACGTAGAGCTCAATTAAATTCGGTTGAAGAGCAAATGCGTTAATAGCGTTATGAGCCATTGTTTTTAAAATTATTGGAAGTGTATAAGAATCGTATTGGTGGTATCGTGTGAATCTTCTTTCGAAAGGAAAAATAGTAAAATATTTTAGGTAATTTTAAAAATGAAATTGGCAATAATTTAAAAAAAATGGTTTTCAAAGTTGCAATTTTGATATTTTTCCTGTTAGCCTCGTTTAAAACTACCCATATTTTAATGTTTTAGAATTTAGATGTTGCAAATTTTTTTCAAGAAACTGTTCATTTTCATGAGCAAGTAAGTTTTGAAAAATATATTATTGAATTTGTATTTTTCTAAAATAAAAAGATGATATTTGCTTTTAAATGCATATTTATATATAGTAAAATTACGAGATAACGATATATATTTTTATATATCAAGAACAGTATTGGGGAAATCGTATGACAAAATGGAAAAAGTTTACTTGTGACGCGTTTTGTCTTTCGGGACTTCATCGGACTAAACCTCAAGGAATCTAAATAAAAGATTATATGAACATAAAAGCGTCATTTTAAAAAAAACAATACATCAAATACGTTGGTTCCTCACCGTAATCAGACTCACCACAATTTTGACATAAAAGATACTACAAAAAAGAAAATAATTCACTACGACGTAAATATCTAGAGAGTGCTTTGATCGCAAGGTCATCCATATATAAGAAAATTCTAAAATTCTCAGCATCCCTTGTTCGTGCGCATGCGTAGTCGTACCAATATAACAAATGTAGTCCGATGAAGTACTGAAGAACGAAACGCGTCACAAGTAGACTTTTTCTACTTTGTGATGCAATTTCTCCAATGATACAATTATATAAAGATATATTTCTTCACTATCGCTTTGTTATCTGCATTATCGATATTGGTATTATCGATAGAATTCTCTTTAGAAACAAATTTTACAAGAACATTTATATTAACTGTGCAAGAATGTATTCACTGTTTTTCTGTAAAAAGTCGCACTAAAACTGTTTGTTGCGTACTATACTTAACTACTGAGTAGTCATTTGAAATAGCAATTTTGGCATGTAAATAAAATCTGTTAAGAACTCCAAATTACTTTAGAATGTACATCTTGCCGTTCACTAAAAGTCTTCCTCGTGAATCAGTGTAATAGTGTGTGTATGTAGTGTTGTCATATTAACAGATGGATTTGTATGAAAGGAAATGAATCAAATAAAGGAAAATCTGGTGCAATCATTATGACATTTTGGTATATTATTGCTTAAAGAGTTATGCACACAATGACATGTATAAAGCTTGTCTACTGTGTAGGACAAATTTTAATTTCAGATAGTGTTGTTAAGTGAATACACTTTTCTGTCTATTATTTCCTTTATGCATAATTTAAAATTGATTCTGATTAACCCATAAAAACATATAAAATAGGGAAATTTAAAAATGTACAGAAAGCGCGTGATTTTTAGCTAATTTTTTTTATGACTGATTTCTATTGCAATCTTCAAACTAATGATTAAAAACAACATAAAATATATAAAGTTGTTAATTAATTAATTTTATCATTAGATGTGCGTTGTGGTGATATCGGATCGGAATGAGAAATAGGAGAGCAGAGTTCGAATTTCAGTCGAGTTCGTTACATTGACTTACGCACAAATATCCTTGGGAAAGGTATGACTCCATCTCTTTTCCCCTCAGCTATGGTTTGAATAGCACGGTAAACTGAGTCCTATAGCCTTGGTTGGAACCAGTCTACGGCAGAAAAAAATGACAACCTACTGCGGGAAAATCATTTGCCTAGTCAGTCATGAATCGAAAAAAATTCATTATTTCTGCTTTATATTAAGTTTGCTACTAGATAGGTTACAGAAAAAGTAATTTTTTAATACAAATATTTATTTTTCAATGTAATTCCTTTTCTTGTTAATAAAATTAGTTCAGTGATGAATATTGTGCAATGAAAATTCCAAATCAAAGGTCAACTAATGTCAAGCTATGATTGCAATAGACATATTTCAAATGTACAGCGAAAATTTCATAAAATGCAAATTTATAAGTTGCGTCTTTTCTTTTATGCTCATATTACCTCAATTTCTAAATTACTGAAAGAAATTTGGAAAATTTAAATCTGCTGTTAAAATTCACACATATATGTATATATATGTGTGTATGTGTATGTGTGTGTGTGAGTAAGTGTATATGAGTATGTATGTGTGTGAGAGTGTGTGTGTTCCAAAAGTACTGTCTCCTATTCATTTCTGGAAAACTACAAAAAATACAGGGAGTATATAGCGCTGTCGAATACAGTAAGTTTTCAGTTTCCACATATCCATCAATATTGTTTCAGCGTTTTCGTCATCGATGAAAAAAAAGCCAGTATGCAGTCTTAATATACTTGCTTGACACATACTTCGCTGACATCACTAGCTAAAAGTGCTCACAACAGTGTTTTGCCTCCGTAAACGTTCGTGATTAATATCAATGGGTTTGTACATTGTTTCCTGCCATACGTCATTTTGCCAGACTGTCGTTCATTTGCTATTTATAACAAGAGAAAATAATTATGGGATGTTGGTGGGAAAGTTTAATCTCAACTGCCATATTACTAACATCCGACTCTGGTGTCATGGGTAAACATAATAAAAAAGTCATCATTACTTTTGGGATTACCAATATGCATACACACACACACACACATATATATATATATATATATATATATATATATATATATATATATATATATATTATAGCGATTTTCACTGAGCGCACAGTTACTACACTCTAGTCTTATCGATGAATTACACTTGGCTCCTATATAGAGAGCACAGTTACTATTCTAATCTGAGGCAGAATTGACAATTCCTACGTAAATAACCCCGTCATTTTTTAAGGGATACTATGCTAGTATTGAAATAATTCCTTTTATTATCTTACGATACTAATTTCAAAAACAAAGGACAAAAGTTTTCTTTGTGGTTAAAATAAATTAAGGCGACTTTAGCAATTTGTTATAAAATTTTAGATGAAATAAAATGGTTAAACATTTGAACTAAGAAAATAATTTTCTTCATATTTTTATTTTTATATTTCAGGAAGTTCCCCAAGAAAGTGTCAACACTTACCGCAGTTTTATCCAGAAAATGTATGTATAAATTTCTTTGCAAATTTGAATCCCCTTTTTTCGAGCCTATTAGTTGCATTTGGACTCAACTAAATTCTGTTGTTTTTTAACTGCTCTAGTTGCACATAAAACAGAGGATAAAATCTTTTTGTGGAATCCTAATTCCGAATGTGTTTTCTGTGTCATTTCAAAGGTACTCAGAACCAGTTTTACATTTGAAACATATTCTGATCCCTGTTTAAATCCCTCAATGTGTGATCTTATTTTGGAAATATATTTTAACTCCGATCTGCGTTTTTCTTGTCGGCTGTTGAATGAAGACGCTAAAAGCACGCATCTGATGTCATCAATGCTATGAAACGGTTGGTTGAAATTTTAATTTTTCTTTTTTGCATTTGTAGCAGAAAAGTAAATATATAAGATTTGAACTGTCATGAGTCCGAATCGGTAGTTTGATTATTGTTCGAGTGCAGAGTGTGTGAAATTACTATCAGTAATGATACAGACTTGGAATTGAGATTTATAGCCAACTAAAAACAACATTCCTCCGATGAGTAAATCCCACTTTGATTATTCTTTGTCTCGTTGAAAAATGACCCGGTTGTGTCCGAAAATTCTGACTTTAAAATATTTCTCTTCGGGCTTCAATTTAGTAAAAATGCTAATTATATAATAAATATAACCAATTTTATAGCCAGTATTGTTATCATTTTGTTGGCTTTTTATTCCTCAAGTTTCATTAAGCAGCCTATTAAATATATTAAATATACATATTATAAGAAGCAAACGTTGCCCATCTTTCGTTTTAATTTTATATTACGTAAGCTATTATGGCCAGTAAAAATACAAGTATATGATAATTCAAATAATTTGACAACGGTTCCTAGATACAATTAAATAATGCTTTAATATTAATATGAGATTAGACTGAAATCAGTATGACTTATTAACTTTTTATTTACTATGCAGTTAAAGAATAAAAATTACGAATATTAAATATTATCATGCATTAAGTTTAGAATATTACAAAATTATTCAAAGAAAAACGGAGAAAATATACTTATATTTTCATGTACTCTTCTTAGCTATATATTAAGTTCTTTTGATTCGGCACTGATGTAAGAGGCATCCATTATTGCTACAATTCAGCTACATTGATAGGCTTTTGTCTGCAGATTTAGAAGATTTAGATTTAGGAAGAAAATTTATAAATGAAAAGACAGACATAATCATGTCATAATACACAAAAACATAAATATGATATATTTAAGGTAAGAAATATATATATAGGTGGGAATTAGATTTCACAAGTAAAAATTGGGCGAAATCAGAATTTTGATAAGGAAATTCTTCTTGGATTAGCTAAGAACTTTTCAGCAATCCCCCCTTACACACACACACACACACACACACACACACACACATATATATATATATATATATACCACCTTGGAAATTATACTCCGTATTCCAAAATAAACTTGAATATAATAAAAAATAAAGTTAATCATTTTAAAACAAGAATGTTATCTAAAAAGTGAGTTAAAATTATTTTAATGCGTTTTGCCGAGTGGGTTCTTTCAAAACACTTTTCCCAGAGGTTAAGTCATGGTCTAAAATAGCAGAATAACACCCTAAAATACACAAACTTTATGACCTACCAAAATTCACAAAGCAGCATTCCAGTGCGACCAATCATTTAGTGTTTCCCATAGATTGGCCATAGCTTCTTGGAACAATTAGTTTTTCAGATATTAAAAATTCAGGCAATCCAGTGGAATTTATGGAAACTTATGGGGATATGTATGACACAAATTAATGGCTGGTTTAGATTTATAGAATTTATACTAATGTTCCTGTCAACAAATGCTTAAACCAATGCTTAAATTAAAAAAATAAAGAATATAGTGCAATGAAAATTAACCTCTTCCTACTAATAGATAAAATTATAAAAATTTGCACACTCATCACAAACTAATATTATTTCATTTTTAACAATGATTCGGATTACCGATGAGATCACCTCTTAACGGAGTTTTAGCTTGTCTATATATTACGATATTTAGTTTGATTGTACGAGCTGTAGATACTTTTTCTGGTGCAAATCGTCATTGGAAAATACTTCGATATCTATTAAAACAACTGGTATTAATAAGATACACTTGCTTTGATTTATAGCTCTTTTTGAAATTTTATAATAATTTTACTATAGAAATGATTTTTATATTTGCTATTTTAAGGAAATAACTTAATTCATTACAAAAATGTTTCTCTCGAAAATTAAAATGGTGTTTTGAAGCAATCAGATAGCCAAACTTATGTACCTATTTAATTATATTACATAGTAGGATTTAGTGATGAACTTACGATGCTATACTTAATCATAACCAGTCTTATTGATATTTATTTATGACAGCTAGATTTTAAAGGCAAAATGACTGCGTGTGTCGACTTTAAAATCTGTCCATGCCGGACAAAACGAAAAGATTTTCAACGGAATTGTCAATAAAACATTTCAGTGTTTCTCTTTGTAGTTGTAAGTCACGTTATAGTTCTAATCAAAAGAACCCCAAATGTAATATAATTGAAAAATCTATACAAATTTATGAACTCAGCAGAATCAATGGCATTTTAAAGAGAGATAATGATTCATAAAACACCATTTGATGAAAAATTAATGGTTAGCATTTTTTAAAAATTGACTTTAAAAAATATAAACAATTTTAAATTTGCTTAACAGTTGTATAATTAACATAATTTATGATACTTTTTAAAAGCAACTTGTTTTCTTAGTTTCATGATTTTAGGAAAAGTTAAAGTCTCTAAAATTCAGCAAATTTTTCACTTAAAACTATTTGGAAGACGAGGGTTCAATTTTTGTCGATTTTATGTCCATATTTTGAATATTAAAATAACAGTTGTGACTATAGTATTAGAGAACGGGAAATCGTCATAAATATTTTTCCGAATAGAATAAATTAATAGAAAAATAAAAAATTGTTATTTGAGACACTGAAGCCACATGTTATCACTGGGTTTTCTACGAATTCAGACATCATTCGTAGATAAGCAAATATATGAAACCTGTTTCATTTATTTGTATATCTAATAAACACTAATAATAATATTGATAACAATATAGAAATGAAAAACCAACTCAGTAGTAAGTTCTTAATTTCAAACATGGGGATATTGTATTTGTAAAAATTTTATAATAAATTTATCATGATGAAATAATGACGGTAATCTTGTAGAGGTTAAAACTTCTCTTTCATAAATGTTGTTTTTAATACAAACAGTAAAAGAAAGGGACTTAATACAGTTTAATAAAATATATGTTTAATTTCAATTATGCTACTTACAAATTATTGATATTGAATTCTAACCACTATTTACTATTACTCTTATGTTACGCATGTTCATATCAGATGTTTGGTGGTTATCGCTTTCTCAATATGCTCACATGACTATAACACTACTATGGTCTGGATAGTTTTTTCTCTAATGTATAATTTAATATCAACTTTAATGTTTTTAATACTGATCCAAATGTGCCGACTAATACCAGAGAATGCTGAAAATTTTCGGCTCGACTAACTTAGCAAAATCTGACCAAATTACCAAACATCCTAATATTTTTGGTCAGGTCAAAAACCTTTCATCACTCCCTCATATCGGCACGATTCCAACACTCAATGTTGGACACTTTTCGTTGCTCCCAGGTAAGATCACTGTTTCTTTTTTTTTCTTCATTTGCATACTATCACCGGTACATCTATGATGACCCAGTCTTCTCGCCTGGATGAGTTTGTCGGTGTTTTTCTTTTCTGCGATAACCTCTGACTTGTGCTGATACCATTTGTTTATATGTCGCGCACACAGTTCCCACTATATAGTTATATATTCCTTTCGAGCTGTCTTGCTTCTTCACCTATAATGCTATCTAATACTATTATTATTATTATTGAGTTGAAGAGCAGCACGCCAACAAAGTGACACGAACATACAACTATACAAAGTTCAATATATCCACCATGATACCTATTCTGAAAAAGGGTATACCAGGCACATACGCGATATGGTGACAGAAGTGTGCATAACATTGCTTGTGAGACCCAACTAGAAATACCTTCAGGTTGAGTAACCCAGTTCACTCAAATTACCCCCGGTTGAGGATGTTCGCTACTATCTAGATGTAACTCCCAAGTCAACTTGACTGCCGAATCCTTCAAACTTAAAAATCCTAAGCCTTTCAACGCCCTACCATCATGTTCCTCAATTTCCGCTCATGAACAGAAATGCATACTGCATCATCCCTTAGGGTACATGTCCAACTGGTTATAATCAGGCAACGGTCAAGCAAATTTGTAATACTGAGCAGGAGATTTACTGTAACCAATTTTAATTCACCAAGACCAAACGTGTACATATTAACACTTCCGATCATTTAAGACCAGAAGCCAGGAGAGCTATGCTTTGGCATTATTATTATTTATTAATATTATTATTATTATTATTATTATTAGTTTTATTTTTGAAAAAATATCAAATACTTAATTCAGCTCAAATATTTCAGCGTAGGTTACATTTGTAAAAAGCATTTAATTTAAATTTTATGTCTAAATGGTTCATAGATCCTACGAAATATGTTTAGTGATGAAGAAAAAATAAAATAAATTTTTGAGCCAAATAATTCTTTCTGAAAATGCAGCCAAACAGAATAGGAAGTTTCCTTTCAAATTAAAAATTATACAAACTCATATTTGCTTCTAGAAATAAGTAGATGCGACAAAAATGCTTTTTTCTATTAAAATAAAAGTAAAATAAAAAAAATAAAAGTAATTATTTTTATTTTCTTAAGGCAATATTGTCACTTTCTAATCATTTCATCAAAATCACAATTATCAAAAGCTATTCTCTCAACATAGCCGATGTTGTACGCATAGCACAAGCCACAAACTCATCACACGTTAAGCAAACTTGAAAGATCTTATGAACTTAATACAAAATATGTCCATTTTCTAACGTGATAAAATTCGCTTTATTTCGATGTTTCAATGTTTCCTTCATGACAGGAACCAGTTAGATTTCCCCTTAGTGATTGTGTCCGGCTAATAAAAAGAGACAGACATTTTTTATGATCAGGAAATGAAATATTTTTGATTAGATTTTATCATAAAACCTGAAAGTTACAGAAGCTTTTCAAATTTGCTGTCAGTAAATCTTGATTGAAATTTTACTTTCCGCAAAATGTAGAATCGTCAGAGTCATGTGACTGGATTTTAATATCAACATCAAGTATCAATTGGGAACGTCCAATATTATATAATTGCATTTGTATGTTGGATGCATTATATCCAAAGTAATGTAAGCACATACACGTGAATACACGTATATCATACACACATAGATATAAACATGCGTGTTTTCATATAAAATATAATTAGAATTATTTAACTCTTACTTACAATTGTTGATAAGGTGAATATTTATGCTGTAGTTCTTATCTTTATATAAATTTCTATGGACATAATATTGTGGGTGTAGTTGGGCATGGAAATGGTTTATATATTGATACGTTAACGTAGGTACAAACATCAACGATAATTTTAATAATGATTGAGGGCATATTGATAAAAAATATACATATAGCCATAGATAAGTATATACATACACACACATATATATATATATATATATATATATATATATGTATGTGTGTGTGTGTGTATATTTGTATGTGTGTGTCTGTGCTTGTGTGTGTGTGTGCATGTATAAATGACAGCAGTGTACATAGGCTTAATTATTTATATGCAGTTATATATCTCGTAATTATGCGTGCCTGTTTTGCATATGCATCCACAAATGCAATTATATATGCATGCCTGTGTGCTTGTGGGTGAACGGGGGAATGAATACGCATGCATACATTATAAAGAAATGTTGGCCAGAGCGCTATATCGATTAGCTAGGAATATGTTTTCTCGCTCGACCTGCGAAATATTTCATCTGGGCCAATCTAATTGGGCAATATGCTTGGATACTTATACAAAACAAATGTCCCAAGTCTGCCACAGCAATTTTTGCCGCTTTTCTGCGTGCGCACGTGCACATAACGTGATCTTTGAGTGTGACAAGTCTATAGGCTTCCGCTTCAGAGGTGCGTGTGTGAATTTCCCCACCAATGGCAAGTTGCATACGTCATCAGAAGAATCGACCAGGCAGCGATAACGTCGATAATTTTACCTTATATGGATTCAATGGAATATGCCATTGGCTCGAGGATTTCTTGGGAAACAGCAACCAACGTTTCAGTTTTATTCAGCTGTTCATCAGCCTGGCAAATCACTCATTGAATTGCAAATATTATTTCCAGTGGCGATAGTTTGTGCAAAATAAGAATTCGGGTCAACGTGACTTTGAATGGGTGATGAGTTACCATATGCGTGACATTGTGTAGCTGTTTTCAGCTAACAGTTTGAACAATTTCATTACCTCTGAGATCTAGGTAGCTAGCAAGATATATATATATATATATATATATATATATATATATATATATATATATATATATATATATATATATATATATATATATATATAGAGAGAGAGAGAGAGAGAGAAATATAATCGTTTATGAAACATGATTTTATTTTAAATGAACTTATAAATTAATGAAATAACTTTGTTTCTTCTTTTTATAGATATGTAATGTCAGAGATAATAAGACCAATTGACTGACAAAGTACCAGAAGAATAAAAGATTCCTTTCAAAATTACATTAGGTATTCTACAACAGTTAATGTTGGTGGCATGATCATTAATTTTCTTCACGATTTGTTTCTAATTATTACCGGTTAAAATGTATGTTACAAAAATGATTCACAAAGGCAAATTAATTTTTATAGAAGCTATTCAAATGAAATAAGAAATAGATAAAGATAGCATTAATACTTAGTGCTTGTGATTATGATTGATTTAAATATATATATTTTATATATATATATATATATATATATATATATATATATATATATATATATATATATATATATATATGTATGTGTGTGTGTGTGTAGATGCATATTATTTATAATCTGCGGTGATGTCCTTTCCAACAAATTAAAAAAACATCTTTCTTGTACATCTGCAACAAAATGACGAGAGAAGATTCAACCGAGAGACTGATCAGCCAAACATAGATTATGAAGCTTTCAAATAAATCTCTCCGTGCTTTTGTTAAAATCACGTGAACTAGAATTGATTTCTATTCAGTACATACGAGAGGTATGACTGTAACGTTGAAACTTAATTTCATTTTACTCCCGAGTGACAGGCAAAATATATTCATTTTTAAGGGACGTTTTCTTTCATCGAACCGATAAGCTGTTGAACAAAAATACATAAAAGCGAGTAATAATTGTTTGTTTCAGCATTTTCATTCATTACATCAAACGAACTTATTAATCAAATCCAATAAAGGTATGTATATGTTTAAAATTCAGATGAAGTGGCTGCAAAATGACAACGACAGTCTTGCAATTTACAAAAAAAAAATACTTTCTGAGCCATCTTACCATTACTAATTTAATACCCGTAAATTAGAAAAAAATTAATACGAGTATATATGCGTGTGTGTGTCTGTGTGTGTTTGTGCCCGCGTGTGCACGAACGCGTTTGTGTGTCTGCCAGAGGGTGAAAGAAAGATAATAACTGTGTGTACGATAAAAATGTACAAGCAAATTGTTCGTTTTTGACCTGAGATGTCAGATCTTATACTAAGCATTACCAATCATGCAGGAAATTTCTTGAAAGACGCTCTTCTGAAAAGACTTTTTTGAGAAAGTAATAGTCATAAGTAATGTCAATAAGGAAGTTCATTTTTACAGACTCCTAACTGAGTTTATTTATAACCAGTCAAATACGATGCTTTTTTTTTGTAAACACAACTGCACATATCCACTGCTTATATATGTGTCTACTCAATGTCCAACAATTATAAGAACTGTATCAATGTTTGCAACTGTTACATATCTGTACGCAGGTAAGAAGAAAATGAAAAGCAAATAAACTTAGCTAGAAAATATATAATATATATATATATATATATATATATATATATATATATATATATATATATATATAATCAATACGTTCAGTATAGGCGCATTATATATTGTTTCTAACATTAGTTGGCCGTTTTATATTATGTTGGTCCCAAAATTGTATTTTTATCAAATCTAAATTACTATCTAAAAACTTTGTGCATAATATTGGGGAAAAAACAGCGGAATACAGAGAGGAGTAAGAGAAAAAGAAAGAGACAAAGATGAGAAAAGAATGAGGAGAGGAACTTGAAGGTCTCTTAACAACAGATAGTTACATTAAAAAGGAAAGTATATTTCACTTGCTTTTGAAAAAGAAAGAAATTGTCAATCAGTTTTATTAAAGTTCCTTGAAAAATCTCTTACTAATTACAAAAAGAAAAATCATGAATAAAATAACAAGAAATCGTGTGCAATATAAGCTAACTGCTTTTATAGTCTGTTTTGTTAAATTCACTTTAAAATTTTAGAATTTTTTGTAGTTTTCGACATAATTCGCCATATTATATTTATTCGAATATCACACAACTGGTCGAATCATAGATATCTCGAGTTAGTTCAGCATCCGCATTCATTTAAGATAATCTTATAAAAGAATTAATTCAGTAAACATTTCTCAGTCAGTCTTCATTTTGAAGATTGTATCATGTCAATATTTCTCGGCTGAAAGGTTAGTTCTCTAATCTTCCTTTGATTTCTTCCATTCACCATAGACAAAGGATATTGAAGTAACATAAAGTTACCGTTAGGTACCTTAACGTTTCAGAGGCAAGTTTTAATTATTGTCATGAACTGTGACGAATATATCACAGTAGACATAATAAACGAAAGTTTTTTCATTGCTGTCATAAAGAATGCTTCTAGCAAGTTTGATAAGGAATCAAAGTGAAATACTTGAATAGAAAGATTAAATTAGTATTTAACATTTTCATATTATTTAGTAATATTATTATGATTTATATAGCAAGCAATTGTTGATCATTTTTAATATTATAATAAATCCCGTTCTGAATATTCTAATGCATGTTTTCAAATGTTAATGTATGAAAATTTGTTTAATGTATGAAAATTTGTTTAATTTATCAATCAACTTAATGGTAAATGTAGATGTTTATGGAAGACGATGATATATACACAATATATATCAGAACAATGTTGGGTAATTGCATGACAAAATGGAAAAAATTGTAACAAGTGTCATCTTTTAAAAAAAGACTTCATCAGACTAAAGTAATGTTCTTATTGGTGCAAGTATGTAGACGTAGAGAGAGAGGAGGGAAATATAAACGATAAACGTCGGTTATACTTATGCACCGAGAGGAAACGATGAAGATGTAAGGACGCTAAATTTTAAATTTTAAAATTTCTAATGTCTGACGTGTTTAGAAAAAATAACTCAGCAGATTTCATTTTGTTTTGGGGAAAGTAAATGAAATCTGCTTTTGTTTTTATAGCTGTTGTTTTTAAATATCCAACACCGCGAAACACGTTTTAAGAATGGTGAAATATTGTATGAATCTCGACGCAAATTTACCGTACAATTCGCAGAAATCAGTGCAAGATATTTTAAAATTCGAAATTATGCTCAGTTTCATTACGCTCAATAACTAGCATTGAGTGTGTTGTTTTGTAAATGATCTCATTTCTGTTCATTTTTATTTAAATTCCTCCAAGTCTCTCCTAAGCATTTTTCTGACATTTCTTACAGGTAAATTATAACCGACGTTTTTCATTTATATTTCCCCCTCTGCCTACATATTTATAATTTCATCAATAAGAACATCTGATGAAGTCCTTGTGATGTTTTTTATGGCTTAAGACTTATCAACACTTTGTGGGTTATTTAAAGCCGAAACAAACTTAGGATGAAGTCCTTTTTTAAAACGCGTTACAATTTTTTTTTCCATTTTTCATTTAGTTACTCAATTTTATGCGTTTACAAACATGGAACGATGATGGAAAACCATAACATGAAGGAAAGAAACTGCACATGAATTTGTCGAAAAATAAATGTTCAGAAATGTAATATTCTTGATGAAAAATAAAAAAATGGCGATGGTGCCTTAATTTTCTTTAAAGTAACTCCTGTTGGGCTTTCATCTAATTATCTTCCTTTCCACGTTTAGAAACAGTTTGAAAGGCCCTCTTTAGGGATTGCTTTGTTACTTCTTAACCCTGTCCACGGTTTGAAATTTCTTCTTTTTCAATATCGATTTTTGGTTTTGGAAAAGACAGAAAGCACAGGGAGACAAATCTGGACTGGTGGGAACACAATTTATAGACCAAAGTGGAGCAATGCTTTATAAAAATCACTGATTGAATAACCACAAGAAAGAATGAAATTTCTCACATATTAATAACGTTCCCCCTAATGTTTTGCCCACTTACGTCAGAGTCACTGCTCAGAAACCAATGGATTTTCTCAAATCTTTTGAGCCACATGATATTCGGCTGCACGGGCTTTAGCTAAAAGTTGGAACGTCTATCATGCTAATAAAAATATCCCCATTCCAAAATTGTGCAATGGAAGTAGTCTAGCTTTCTGTTTTTCTCACTTAACCAAAGCAACTAACCTCACAGGGATAAGCAAAAAGGATGATGAGTTAATTCCCATTTAATTACTTCAAACGTTATTCTTAGTAGATACTCTTATTTGAGTAGACGCCAAGTTTATTTTAAACAGTATTTTATTTCGTCTACCAGCCAACATATTCGAGAAATTAAAGAAAATGCGCCCTTCAGCAGGATTCGAATCTGTGTTCCCATTTGCAAGAGAAACGGCCGTTTAATCCGACGTACTTTGACCGCACAGTTACAAAGAACCTCAAAATCAAGCAATCTGTTTGTCTTTAAACCTTAGTTTTTCCTGCAAAAGGAGACGCAAGTTCAAATCCTACCGGCATCCGCATTTTCTTTAATAAGTTTTCTCGAAGACGAAAGTAGATGAAATAAAATACTGCTTAAAATAAGCGGGGCGTCTACTCAAATAAAATCATCTATAAGTAATAAATATGTGTTAATATATCTGCAGCAGCAACCATTGATAGTCCTGTCGTCCAATGCAGGAGAATAAAAGCATTTAACGTTTAAAATAAAATATTTCGGATTAAAATACAAAATCCATTAATTCTTTACACACACACACACACACACACACATATATATATATATATATATATATGTGCTGCACATACATTTTTTCATATACACCAGGTGAGTGTTGAAAAATTATTGATTCAATCGACTGCCAAAAATTTGGTCCAATATCCAAACTCCGTATCAATTGAAACGTACACATACCTGTCTATGAAGAAAACAATACATTTTATCAACAGATATTTATTCCTTGTTGAGGAATTTAAAATGTTGCATATAGTAGATGAAAAAATCTGATGTAAACTTTATTTTTAACAGTAGATACTTGGAACTCTTTGAATGAATGAACAAGAAAGAACGGAATAAAGAATAGAATAGAACTGTATGATTAATAAAACTAAGACGACATAAGAAGACATACTCGAATAAATATTTGTAGAACGACCAGAGTAGAAAATAGCTTTAACAAGGCATTTGATCACAAGGTATTTTCTTTTCGATTAAAAGAAAATTTCTTTGTTAAGTAGAATTAAAAATTACCTCAAACCAAATCCTGAGTATAAAGAAAAGGAAAAAAAAATTAATGATATTTTGGAATCCGGGTATTTATGCTGGGTGCACAAATTTCGATGACAGGCAAAAATTTTCATTTCTCTTCGTTTATCTTTCAAACTTAAAGTATTTACATTCACACATAATATTTCTCTTTTTAATTTATTAGTATCATAATAAAAATCGTTAGTCATCTTGCTTTCATCTCTCCATTTACAATTTTTTCTTTCTTTTCCTACTTTTAATTGTTTCTTGTTTATTTATTCCATTCATCTAACTTTTTTCCTGTTTTTGTCTTGATATCTCTTTCTTTATTTTTTTTTCTTCCTTTTCTATTTGTTCATTTTCCAACTTTTCTAATTTTTTTCTCTCCTGCTATTCTTTCCATTTATTCTTGTATTGTCCTTTTTCCCAATTCATTTTTGTCTTGTTCAGATGTTTCTCTTTCCCTCCTTTTCTTGCCCAGCTATTTCTTTCTTTTTTCTATTATATATGCTACCATTTCTTCGTTTTCTCCTGCGACTTTTTCTTTCATTCTTTTTCTTTGGTTAGTTATTTCTCTCTTTTCCTCCGCTTTTTTCTTGTTTTTTTCTTTCTTTTCGTCTACGATCTATTTTTTCTTTTCGTTATTCTGCTATTTCATTTTTTTGTTCGCTTCTTTCTTGCTCTGATGTTTTTTTCTTTTCCATCTTTTCTTTTTTTTCTTCTGATGTTTCTCATCAGTTTCTTTTTTGTTCTGCTATTTCCTTTTTTTCATTCTTATGATATTTCTTCCTTTTTCTTGTTCTACTTTTTCATAATGAGCTCTTTATTTATTTTTCTATTTTTTATTGGCCTCCTATTTTCTTAGTTTTCTTTTGCAGTTTCTTTCTTTTTCTTCTTTTTTCTTATTATGATATTTTCTTTTCTTCATTTTCTTCTACTACATCTTTTTCTTCTTTCTTTTCCCGATGTTCTTTTTTTCTACTTTACTTATTTTTTTTATCCTACTATTTGTTCTGATGTTTCTACTTTCTCTTTTCTTTTTTCTTTTACTTGTTCATTTATTTTTCCTTTTGTCTTTTGTTCTTTTATTTATTTCTTTTCTCACATTTCTTATGTTATTTCTCTTTTCCTCCACCTTTTCTTGTTCTAATATTTCTTCCTTTACTTTACGTTCTTCTTTTCCCTGTTGTAATATTTTTTCTATTACACTTTTTATTCTTTATCTTTCTCTGTTTTTTTCTTTCTCTCTCTCTCATTTCCCTCTTTTTCTTGCCTTGCTATTTCATTCTTTTCCCCTTTCATTTTCATGTTAAAATGTTTTGTTTTTTCTCATTTTCTTATTTTTCTTATCCTGCTGTTTATTTCTTTTCCTTGTTTTCTTCTCTTTCCTGTTCTACTATTTCTTTCTTTTTCTCTTTCTGCTATTTATTTTCTTTTCTTCTTTTTTTTTTGTTCTGGTATTCCCATTTTCTCCTTTTTTCCTTTTTGTCTCATATATCTATATTTAACCCTCTTTATGCCCATTAATATTTTCTTTCTTTCTTTCTTTCTTTCTTTCTTTCTTTCTTTCTTTCTTTCTTTCTTTTTTCTTTCTGTTCTCTTGCTATTAATTTCTTTTCATTCTTTTTCTTGTCCTGTTATTTCGTTCTCCCCTACATTTTCCTCTTAGCTTTGCTTCATACATATTTTCTAATCTTTTCTCTGCTTCCTGCACTGACATTCAGTTGATTTTCATCTTAATCTTTCTAACATATTATACATATTTTATTTCTCTTTTTCTATCCTGTACATATTACAATTTTCTTTTTCTGTACTTATTCATCACCGTACATATTGTTGTTTTTTCTCTCGTATATCTATATTTAACCCTCTTTATGCCCATTACTTCTTTCTTTCTTTCTTTCTTTCTTTCTTTCTTTCTTATGCTTTCATTATATTTTCTGTTACTTTATTCGTGATATATTTCTGTTTTTTTTTTCATTTTTATCTGGCTGAAATGGCAATTTATAATGAGTATTTTTAAATGGAAGGTAAATTGTAAGCGCGTTATGTTCAAGAAAGTTTAATTCAAAAGAACAGGCGAAATACTGATAGAAACCTGTGCATCACTTTCCTGCTGCTGCTCCTGCTGTTATTTGAAAGGCAACGGCATAAAAAGACATGACTATATGTATGAGTTAATTGCATTTGTTGTCAATTGGATAGATTAGACAGTATGATCAGTGATGTCCGAAGGAAATGCATGCCACTTCGGCTGACGTGAACGACGAAAACACAGCATTGCGCATTATCTTAGAAACCTCAGTAGATCCGATTTACGAGACTTGGAATTATCGATAGGAATGTCCATGTGCATGGCAATGCATTTGTGTATGTGTGGTGGTGGGGAGCTGCGTGTAGATGAGTAGGTGGGTCTTTCACAATCTTAATATCTTTTACAAGATTAAGGAGTCCACACAAAAGACCGTCGTCGCCAGCAGCTATTGGATGATCTACAAGAGAATGTCTCTATTTTTATCAAGCTTTCTGAAATATATATATGTGTGTACTTTTGCTTTGAGTTCTACTATGCATAATGTTTTTGTGTATATATATAATACTTTTGTTCATATATCTGTGTGTACACGCAATCATATATATATGGCATACGTATATATTATCAAATATACACGTATCATTTTTACTGTCGTTTTTACTTTATTTTTCTTGTTTTATAAGTTAAATTTACAAAATGTGTTTGACGTTGTGAGTCTACGCGTTTACTTTGATAACAGGATGCAGTATATGTGTGAGCGTTGCACATGAATTTAAGCAAAAAGTTTTTGTGTGTCAGCAAGACGCAGCGTTTCTCCCTGATATGCAATAGACTGTTGTTTCTTCCCATTCATTCCTCTTTTATTAAAATGGGAGATTTTCGTTTCAGATATTTTGCTTATATTTTGCTTGTATTTTATCAGTTGTTATAAATAATATTTTTCTTGGTTTCTGTTTCAAAATGAAATTTTAACAGGCTGTTCAATTTAATTGTCCTTAAATGTTTCTGTGGTAATAAATCTTATCTGTAGTATACACTTGCTGGTAGTTGTTTTTTTTGTTTTGTTTTTTGTTTTTGTTTTTCGTGTCGATCTCTCTTTTTTTCTGCGCCATCTTGTTTTTGATAAAAAAGGAAACCTAAAGTTTACCAAGTAATAT
>CAHIKZ030000423.1:985000-987500 GCA_903632075.3 Acanthosepion pharaonis | reverse complement strand
TCTTCATTCTTTCATGTTTTTCTTCTGACTTCATGTATTTTATTATGTAAGAGAAAGTAAATATTTAACAAAGATTTCAACTTTCATATTGAAACAGAAAAAAAGACATACAAATGAAATATTTTTCGAATCAAACAAAATGTCAAACTTTTAAAAAAATTATTTCTAAGCTGCAAATCCATAAACAAATTTAGATGTTTATGGTTAGTCCAATTAAAATGTTTGACTATTTCCTAATTTCATTTCAAATATAGATAATGATAAATGGAATAAAAATAATTCATACTCAAGTTTAAATTAAATTTAAGAATGTTTCATATTCTTTACAATCTTAATTGTTTATTTTAACGTGTTTTGATACGAAAGGTTTTTAATATCAAGAAAAATATTTTTAATGAAAACTCATGAAAATAAATTTACGAATCTTTAACAGCATTTAATCACAATTTTCAAATATATTTTTAACAATTAAAATCAAATTGAACAACATTTATAGTAGAAAAATAACACTTGAAACAAATTTTACAAATGCACTCACGTGTGTATGTGTGGACATCAGTGTATGTATAAATCTATAAAAACGCACGCACATAAAAAAACATGCTCACATCAATATGCAGATACACGTGAATCAATTTATTGAGGAAAAACGTGTTTAATAAATTAGCCATTTATGTGAGTACAATTCAGTCACACAGAATTGTCATGGATTTTACAAAATTATCCAAATTCTGTCATGAAGATAAAGTCAGCTTGTTGACTACAAAGAAATGTCAAATTTAACGAGATAAATATATTATATAAACTTTCATTTTGCATGACTGATAATGCCTGATTGATATTTCAAATTTTAAAGCACTTGTTATATATGGAAATATATTATGAGAAATGGAAATATAACATTGAGTTTTAGTCTAATTTTATTTAAAGACATTTAAAAATATAAACTTAATTAAATAAATTTAATTAAGTGATAAAATTTTAAAATATTCTCGACAAAATAATTGGATGAAATCGATTAGTAAATTTACTGAAATTAGTTGCAGTCAGCGTCATTCATATTGACATTTTAACGTCAACAAACATTGAAGATTATAAACAATATAATATAGAATGAATAAACTTTTCGTAATTTTATAACTGTAAAGAAATGCAAAGAAATGCATAAATATCTATCTCAATTTTTGTAATTCAACACAATTATAAATACTTTCTTGAAAATTCAAGGCATCTCTTAATTAAGTTTGAATGTTCAACTTAATGCAAATACCATCAAAAATACTTAATTGTCAAATGACTACTGCGTGTATTAATGTAGGTTTTAGAAAAGTAAAAACACCACAAAAATGAAATTAACGCTAATCAAACGAATATACACAAATTTAACGGAAATGAAGATAAATGTTTTATTGATGAGAAAAAATTACTTTGAAGATAATGTTTACCACATTAAAGATCTACACCATCGGAGTTAATTATTTACCTAGTAGCTTCTTTCTGCTTTAAAATATTAAAAAATCTTTACAAGATAATATTTAACACTTTTCTGTGTTCAGACAATAACAAATTATTATTAGTATTAACTAAATGATTGAAAAAGAGTAGTAATATGCGGCCAAGATATTTTTCCGAACATTCCTTTTTTGCTACAAAATTTATTTCTCGTGGAACAATAGCCATTAACGTGCTGTTTCGTGAATGTAATAGCATAATTGTTGGGAGTACAATCCCCGGACTTGGTCGTGCAAACTGAGATTCAGTGGAAAGAGCGTGAACAGTAACTGAGCAGTACTAAATATGTACAAACACGAGATATCCCTAGATATGGGCAGCGGAATTCCCTGAAGGTTAATTCAACCGGCAGACACCTGAAGAAAGCCTGAGGGCACAACAGCGTGAAAATAACAACAAAGATGAGCGCATTAGTTTGAATGTAAATAATGATGACTCCTCATGCCAGAAATTCATATAGAAATTTCCTTTCTTTTGGAGTAAAAGTAATTGACAAACTCATTACTTCCGCAACAAATTTGAGGTTCCAGAAATTTTCGCAGATTTTTATGGATTTTATGAATTCAAATTTTATGTTCCTTAACTATTTAGTCGAACATTATTTGCGCACGTCATTCACAAAATATTTGGAACAAAAATGATTACTTACTATGAAAAGATTACTATGAAAACTTACTGTAAAATGTAAACTCTACTAAACTTCGACAAACAGCTGACATCTTTTTTCAATTCATATAATAAGCTAATTAGATTAATTAATTAGTACAAAAATGACCAGAGAAATAATTATGAATGACTGTGTCTTGTCAGTGAAAATTCCTTCACCCTTTTTTTTATTAAAAGGAGGGATTGGACATAGGAAATCAATTCACATATTTTCGAATTATGTTTGAGCGGCTCATTTGTTCGATCGGTTGCAGAAAATTTTCCTGAATGTACGAATTTCAATTATCAGTAATTTTAATTTGAACTTAAAATAGGAAATTAT
>CAHIKZ030000423.1:902500-977500 GCA_903632075.3 Acanthosepion pharaonis | reverse complement strand
GAAATTTGGGTGGCAGGGTCACGGAAAATGGAATCAGCGAATATTGTTCAAATTCCAATCAAAACTGTTGCGTTAACTTCGCATTAATAAAGTTATGGATCCCTCATTTCTACTTCGAGATATCAGTAAATAATAGGGCAGACAGCACTTTTAGCCTTAAAAGACAAACTGCTCTAGGAGAGGGATAAATTTTAGAAATAAAAAAAAAAAAAACCTTCAGCAATATTGACAGTGTAGCAGGCTAAGGCTATCCAATGTCCATCAATATATATATATATATTATATATATATATATATATATATATATATATATATATATATATATTAATTAATTTGTTTTGTTAGTGTCATATATATATATAGTGCGTAGGTATGCAGAAAATAGAACTGAGAAAATGAGAACTCTTATGTAGCGAAGGAATCATATTTTTAAACAAAAAATATTATTATAATATATATATATATATATATATATATATATATATATATATATATATATATATATATACGTTAACGTTTGCTGCATTTATAGGGGAAGTGTTCAGTAAAGGCCTTCCACCAATTATGTATCGTGAGGCAGTAAAATTAATATTACTGCTTGATGATAGCAAATCGATAGAAACCGCGGTAGCAGGAAGGTTGGTTTTCTAAATATTTTAAGTTTTAAATTGCTTTAAGTTTTTTTTTTTGGGCTAATTGTATTGAGCGCTTTTTCATTCATTTAATGGTTGTTTGACAATTTTTTTTTTTTTTTTTATACAAGTTTGTTATTTTGAATCGAATATATATATATATATATATATATATATATATATATATATATATATATATATATTGGTAAGTCGTTTCATTTTTTTCTGGCCCAGTTACACGAACTTTGGATACGAATGTTGTATACATATATATATATATATATATATATATATATATATATATATATATATATATGGTTTATCTATAAATGTATATTTCTCTGTTCACACACTCGCGCTTACACATATATTGTACATCTAAGGAAGAAAATATTTTAAACAAATTATTTCCAGCTGTAGAAAACTCCGAGCTTTTATCTAAATTGTATTTCCGATAAGCTATTTGCTTATTTCTTTCTCTTTAACATTTTCTCTCTGTCTCTCTGTCTCTCTCTCTCTCTCTCTCTCTCTCTCTCTCTCTCTATCTCTCGATGTTTTTAATGAATTAGTAATAGTCTTATTTTCGATTAAATACTAAATTGTTTTACACACGTATCCCCTTTTAAAAACTTTTTGGACACTTACCCCTTTAAACTTTTTAATCGCCCTCCTATTTATGCTTTTTAGACACTTATCCTTTTTAAAATTTAAAAACACCTAGACTCTATAAACATTTTACAAGAGCTTTCATTCCTAATAGCTTTTCACTCTTTCCTCTTCGAAATATATTCCACGGCTTTTTGTGTGCAACAGTTTTTTTCAGCAACTTTTATCGAAAATCTTACTACGGACATCTGCCAGCTCCGAATAAAATGGCCGAAATACTCCGGCTCATAGTTTTCCTTCTCGCGCCTCCACCGAAACATTAAAATATTAAACTTTCCTTTAAACGTTGAAGAAAATGAATAGAAATAATTTACCTATATTCGAATAAATCGTATTTGATACGCATATCGTAATTCGCACACAAAAATAAATTTATTGTTTTCTACAAGCGTTTTTTTAACATTTTACTTAAATGAAGATGTAATTATAATAACAATAAATTCAAAATATGAAGTAAACTTTTCATTACTAAATTTTGAATGATTACAATTACAAGAACTGTAAAATAATATCAATGAGGTTTATAGTGTATCGAGTTGGTTGTTGGTGTTCTAACACTTATGAACTTATAAACAGGCAATGAATTCAAACTTCAGCAATTCTCTGTTTTAATATTCTACACAAAACGCATTGATTAAAAAGTAACCGACATTATGTGGGGTATGGATGTACATGAATGAAAATGAAAAAGTGCGTCATCTTTAAACATTCAGATGAAATGCACATTGTCGTGTTAACATGACCGACAAAAATAGGGTCAGGACGGAACTAATGCATGAAAATTGACAAAATGAAATCTGATGGAAGTTTTAAAAATGTTCACATATATTATGTATAAATAAATAAAATACACATACACATGTATGTAACATTTAGACATATCTAAATGAACATTTCTATATGGACAAATGTCGATGCGCGTGGGTGCATACCTTATCATGTCTATATAAGCATATATATTTAAACGTATATGCTTGCATTCAATCAACTTATGCAATGTATATTGCATTCATTATTATATCTTTATTAGTCTCTACACCCACACAGACACACACACACACATATATATATAAATATAGAACGTGCGTGTAGCTTGATTAAAATCGTAAGGACTTTTCAATTATTATTGAAATATTGTTAATTCGACAGTTTCAGTATTTTTTATTTTATAAAGTCTAATTTGTCTTTTCGATTGGAAATATAACTTTAAATATGCCCACTTTGATTATGTACTTCATCGTGTAGAAGAAGACAGCTACAACACTTTCATCACCTGTGAAACATGGGCTCTAAGCGTTCTCGCGGACGCGCGTGCGTGTGTGTCAAAATGAGAGTAAGAAAATCGAAAAGAGGAAGTATACACCATTTAGAAAGAAAAACGTCGACATTGATAATGACAAAGTGATACAAGCCATGTGTAAAGCGGAATAAAAGGAAAAAATATGAACATTCATAAATGTGCATATAAAACTTATAACATTTCATTCGACATTGCATTTTGATGTAATTTGATTGTCCACTAGAATTTCACGTTTGGAATTGCTGTTAATTGAGCGTATATTTGCATTATATATAACTTTATTTTTTAAATTAATGGACAGCTATTTCTAATCCGGAAAGAGTGGTTTCAGATTCACGTGACTTTAGGAAACTGCTGAATTTTAAAAAATATATTTATGTTAGTAAAGTTATGCAAATGTTTCTATTACAATTTCAATTACAAAAATATAGGAGATAACAAGCAGAAAAGTACTTAGGTCATTTAAAAAGAAAACATGTATAAATATACAATCTTTTTTAGTAGGTATGTGCAAATGATACCAGCGTCGTCTTCTTTAAAAACGAATAGAAAACTCCTTTTTTAATGCTGGAATATATATTTTATATTGCAGTTGTTTGTGGCTTGTATAAAGAAAGAAAGAAAGAAAGAAAGAAAGAAAGAAAGAAAGAAAGAAAGAAAGAAAGAAAGAAGGAAAGAAAGAAAACGACTAGCTAACTTAATAGATTGACAAACATTTGAATACAGACTTGAGAGAGAGAGAGAGAGAGAGAACAAGAGAGAGAAAAACAAGAGAGAATGAGAACAAGAGAGAAAAAGATAGATAGATAGAGAGAGAGAGAGAGATAATGGTTGCCGCTGAGTTGTTGTCTTTATCATTCCAAGCTTACTGCATTTGTTACGCGTTGTTCTAACTTCCCAATTATCCTCTTCATCATCATCATCATTACTCGAGAAGGCTGCGTCCTTTTGTAGTCTTAAAATCTGCCACTGTTTTCATTAAAGAAAAAAAAGGAAAAGAAGCAGACAGCATAGAAGAGACAACTCACACGCAAAAGCTGCTATTAAAGGTGAACTTGACTGTTGTGGCAAGAAACATTGCAGTTGTACTGTTGCAACAGAAGATTCATTTTTCTCACATCAGAAATAAAATCTATCTACTTGCCACTATTGCAGCACACACACACGCGCTCTCGCGCAAATTTTGTCGAGACAGTTTCACACATACACACTGAGAGGGAGGGAGGGAGGGAGGGAGGGAGGAGAGAACGAAAGAGGCACACGCATACACAAAAAAAAAAGAGAAAGTGTGAGGGCGAAAAAGAGATTAAATGTTAATGAAATTAAACTTACTCAGTCGGTGAGTCTACTACATTTAAGCAATGGATTTTGTTATTTGACTAAAAGTAAGCTGTATAACTATCTAGCCACACTCACGTGCACACTACACATGCACACGCACAGATACACACACGCGTGCGCCAACATACACACATGCACGCACATTGACAAACTGTTATTAAATGAATTAAACAATGCTTCAGTCAAAATGAACGAGTAGTGCATTCTGTACATCAAGTTGTAATCTACATTTATGTCGATATGCACGCGTCTGTTTAATTACGATTCCATAAGGCATCTTAATCAAATATTCACATTCATTACATATTAATTAAAATGAAATCACATCTTGCTATTTTATATCAAATTTTATTATATGTGCATTGTAAATCATTTTTCAGCAATTTCCATTTGTCAAAATTAAATAAACAGAAAATTCTTCTGAAGTAAATGAACCCAGTCAAAATTTGAGTTCATACAAATATTGATTATTGATTTCAATTTTTATTATATCTATAGATTTTATTTAATATTTCTACCATTTTACTGTTAGTAATCAATACTAATAACATCGGATGGCATTTTCCTATTTCAAGAATACAATTTTTAATTAAAGAGAAAACGAAATGAAACAATATTGAAACGAATCAAGACAAACCTTGATATATCTATACTTAGATGATCAACCTCTCTCTCTCTTTCTCAAGTACATAGTCAAAGAAGTAAATAAGCATACACACACATATATAATGCCATAATATCGTAGCATTTAGAAATATTGCATATCATATCTAACGATTAGAAAATGAATTGTTGCTCGTTATACAAGCTCCAGCCATAGATCTTGATTCACGGTCACGTAGACATGATCGAAGATAGTTTTCAACTTTAGTGGGAAATATATAGGAAGCTGGTTAGGATATAATGAAAGTATAAAAACGATTCTTCTTTGATAATCATAAATAAATACTAAATGTTTTATATTGTAATTATATTAAAGTATTTCCGGCAAATTGATTTTTTCAATACGTTTGTTTAAATTTGTCTGTTTTAAAGTTTTTGACTCTTGGTTTAATTAACGAACAGGAAAACATTTTTCTCTTTTACAATTTAAACGACTAACAATGATTTTAATTTTCATGAAGCAATTGTACTAAAACTTAAAGCTCTTCATTGTTTTATACCAAACAGAAATTATTTTAAATACTATTTATAATCATTCTTCTCTTTTAATTTTAAAAAAAAACCATCAACTACACAATTAAAAATGAAAACAATTTTTATTAGAGTACTCCACCCACGTTCCTTTTAATGATCATCTCGGTAACACTTTAAAAAAAAACCCCAAAAAACAACGATACAATCTACTTTGTAAAAATACATTTAATGTTCTTTTCTCGCTTACACCCACTGTTGAAAGCTTGGATTGCACAATATGAAGTTAGGCCAATTTATCTAAACACAGTAACTACATTTATCAAAAGATTCTTGCATTTGAAAAAAAATATGATTATGAAATTTAACAGGTATAAAATATCTATCGTTTTTAACAATACACGTGTAAGAGAATAGTTGCTGTCCAAATATAACGAATTCCTATTTCCAAATTATTTAAATTTGTTTTACAGTTAACATGACGATGATGAGGAATAGAAGGATGGATATGGGGAGTAGCTGGAGAAGAATAAATATGAATAGACTTGTCAAGTAAATTCATATTTCTTCTCCGCCTCCAACTGATTTTAATATAAGATATTTTAAGATGATGGAACAGATTTGAATAAAGGTTGATTGATATGCTAACGTTTATGTAACTTACATTGATCTAAACCATAATCATTTTTGTCTTACAAGATTCCCCATCCTGAAATCCCAAAAGATTCTCCACCCAGAAAGCCCAAATCATCTGTTGTTTAAGAAAAAAAAGTACAAGGAAAGGAAATGGGGAAAAGACGTACCAAGCTGAAAACATTTCTTTTTGATACAATTGATGAGCAAAGACAATATGCATCAACACACCGCGAGGCCAATACTTCCTACCCTATTGTTCAGTCGAGTTTGTCTTTGCCAATGAATAGAGTTGGTCGTATTTTGAAATAAGCTGGAAGCAACTTTTCTAACAAAACCTTTCAGCTTCTTCTGAATATTGATCCCAGTCTTGCTTCCCTATTGTTTCTGTACAGGAATATTGAGGATGCTTTTTGAACACTTTCGACTTGTCAGGCAAATTTGGGCGGAGAGCACTTCCTACTTGACTGGTATTTTCAAGTAGAGAAAGTTTGATTTAAAAAATGTATCCATAATCTCGTACAAAATTATAATAACATCTATTTTGCTGCCTTTAATATCATCAAAATTTAAAACAAACTACACGCGCACACGCACATACACATATGCAAATGCATATAAACAATGGGCTTCCCTTATGCATTGTTTATGCATACACGTAACAATTCCTCGTGTATTTTAGTAACAATTTACGTATGCATTTTCAAATATGAAATCTCAGACCAAGCAATAGCTAATTGCTGAAAGAATTTCAAATTTATATACTTTATTTGCTTTATCGAAATTCATTAAAACATGAAGACCGAATAAAAGGTGAAAATATTGTACTCCATTGGATCATGTTCCATTTGTACGTTGAATTACCAATAAGCATATTTCATTGAGTCTTTTTGAAAGTCCTGGGAAAGTTCAGATGACGCTTGCATGTATTTTGGATGAATAAAGAAAAATTAACAAATAAATATAATTAAAATTTCGATACCAGATAACACTTTCTTAGTAGAGTCCTTAAAAAAATGTGATTTGTGTTAAACTTGTAAAATATTGATATCACTATTATATAAACGTTAGTAAAATTCTTCAGTATTCATACATATTGCATCAGAAAGTACGATAGTTTCCAATTATTCAAACTGCTAAATGAGAGTGTGATGCATTTTCCTCTATGTTCACACTTACTTCAAACTAACCATTTTAACAACTCTTATTTTAGATCTTCAGATTGCAACCAAAAAATGCCCGGTACCTGCTTCCGGCTAATTTTGATTTCCATTAAGGAGGAGGATAGAATTTCATTCGCTGACAATGACTCACACCGCCAACTTTCTATTTTCTCTGTTCGTATCCAAACAGCCCGAAACTTACTCCACTGAAAATGTCCTCAAATAATGAAAGCATAAAAAGAAAAGTCAGTCCTCCAAAATGGTTGTTGTAGCAGCTTTTTGTAATCATTTCCGTTTAAAGATTTGTCTAGTATTGATTCCGCAAGCCTTTCACAAAAGGCATTTGTAATTTTATATTTCTTCCTGGGAATGGTAAATGAATTTAAGGAAATCATTTTTGGAGAGGATTATAAAATCTGATTTGCAGCTTATAGAGCTTATTTACCCTCCTGCTTCTCCTGCTTCTAATTATATATATATATATATATATATATATATATATATATATATATTAGATAAAATCACTGTCGATTAAGATGTCTAAAAATTATATCAGCTTTATTTAGCTATATATTTGTCCTTTTTTTACTACTTTTTCAAACAAATAAGTTCCACTTGTATACTGTGAAATGGAAAACAATAATATATACACTTTCGTTCTAAATTTAGAAGAGAAACTTTAAAACACTTTAAAATTGAATCAAAAGAATATCGATCGATTTGTGTGTTTATTTTGGTTTCAGTGCAGTTTCTACTGCAACAAACTGGTTAATTTTGAAAGCATTTATATTTTCATCGACGATCAAATCAGTTTATATGAAAATTTTTCTGAATGTTATCGGAACGCAATGTTAAACAAACAGGATTAAAAAAGAACAAAACTATAAATTGAGTTTTTGCGATATGATAAATATTAACATCACTTTAAAATGCAATAGACACTGTATTTAATGTTAGATTTAAAATATGTTCTTTGTACGCGTCATTGAATCTGCTGAAATCTACAAATACATTGAATGGTTCGCTTTCTCTTACTTCTAGAGAATTGGACTGTGTTGGATAACGTACTAGGTAAAAGGATAGTGTAGTAGTAGAGTTGTAGCAGCCATGGGATATAGACAGGACATTGTTCACTTGGATCAGAGAACGTCTCTGTTAGACTGTGGGGACTGGCGACGCGTCATTTGTTCAGATGAATCCTGTTTCCAGTTCTTTTGGATAGACAGTCGAGTTCGTGTGTGAAGAAGGCCGCATGAAGCTTAGGATTTATCCTACCAATAAGTAATGGTGGCTCTTCAATGGTGTAAGTATGTTTTGGTCGAGTTAGCAAGGATCATTAGTGAGTCTGTGTACAAAATAGCCATTTTTCACACTTTTATAATCGCCATGTTTTCCGACAGTGATGTTTGATCCCAGCAAGATGACGCAATTCGCGCGCGTCGGCGACATGACACTGGTTCTAGGAACAAACGGCTGAGTTTCAAATACTCCACTGGTTCTATATTTAAACCCGATTGAATATTCATGTGACATGTTACAAACCTCACTACATTACTTGATCCATATTCAACAAATACAATTCAGTTGCTGTAATGTGTCTACGAAAACGATACCGTTATTTCGTAGACTCCATGCCACGTTGCGTAGCCGAGGTTATTCAGATGAAAGGAGGTCCTACATCTTATTAAGGAACTTCTTTAAGTTTTTGCTATTTTATTTTTACTCAGATATGTGGAAGCGGTGCCAAATTTTGTGTCATTGTTTTTGCTGTTTTTCAGATATAAAATTTGGAATAAAATTGATTATAGCAATAATAATTTTTAAGAAAGGAAATGTCTTTGCTCTTTGTGGGGTGAAGTATATTAATATAATATGTTTATTTCAAATTTTTTGTTAGACTAATTTGATGGAAGTTGATGAATGCTTTTATTATGTGATTATTATATTTCCGTGTTCTGTAAAAAATGAATTAAATATCGACTTCCACCCAGTCTCACTAATTTTTGTAACTAAGCATAGCAAACCTCATACATTACTTTCCCTGGGGGTATATAATCGGAATGTTTGACATTTCTAAGTTCATGAACTGAAATTAAAATCCAAACGAATGACTCATATGCAACCCCAACAATTGCAACACATTTTGCACTCACATACACACATACACACATGAACACACACACACACACACACATATATATATATATTCATGTTTATATATATGTATATTGCTTATTATTAGTTCATGTCTATATGTACATAAACACACACGGTAGTGACATCTATATCACATTTCCCCTCTGTCGGCTTTAAAGATACAATTAAGCACGTGTGCTTCGTGCAACATTAGTTTCCTTTTTCTATCTTTGCTTAAAATTTTATTAAAAAGCTGTGAGTTCTTGCACATATTGAGTCAATATCAAATTAATACCAACCAAATATAAGAACAATTGAAAGACTGAGGTGTAGAAAATAAACGGATTAGACATGTTGGGTATCCACTCACCGACACTATGATTATTTTGACATGTGTATGTCCAAGCAGTTTTATTCCTAATTGTTGTGTGTGTGCGCGCGTGTGTGTATGCGTATCAGACGCGACAAATATGAGTAAAGTTTAAAGATTAAATGCTTTTTCACTATACAAACATACAACAGTTTAGTCGACACTAATTTCTAGAACTGAATTATATAGCTAATACCAATAAACAAGTAATAGCAAACAAGTAATCTTTCTCACGGTATTCGGATTAGTGCCTAATGTCTTATCAAAATAGACGAACTGTATAAAAGACAAAAACAAAATGTTATAATCGGAAGATTAATTATTCTATAAATTCGGACAAATGTCCCTATCTTTTGTTTCGATCAAAGTGTTTCGGTCGGAATCTTTCTCATTTTCTTTGCATTCAGTAATCTTCATAGATATTTTATTTCACTCAAAATCTCTTTTTTAAGCATAAACTTTTCCTCAAATCCAAACTGAAGTCTTTAAACCTAATACTTCCACAACATTATATATATATATATATATATATATATATATATATATATATATTGCTTATACATTATTTTTATAAATACAAATATTTAAGCAAATGCTCTGTTTACAATAAACAGTATTAACAACATTTACTAGTCTGAATGACAGAGAAATTTCATAGAAAATATGTGTCCTCCGACAGGAATCGAACCTGTATCCTACATGGAACTGTCATATAGTATGGTGTGCTATACTATTTAGCTACAGAGGAAGCTAAATGGTATAGCACGTCAGACTATATTACGGTTCCGTGTAGGACACAAGTTCGATTACTTACTTCAAATATCTTAATGAACATTGTCTAACTAAACATAAAGAAAAATTGAGAAATATTGTTTTTATGTACTTCTATTGCCAATTTTCGAATTTGACTGTGTGCAAAAGTATTTAACACCTATACACATAATACGGAAAAAGGGTATTTAAAACTATATTCAATTATTTTGATATGGTTTTTACTTCAACCAATCAAAGGTTGTCTTCAGTATATATATATTAACCAAGCGCATCACCACATAGTGATAACATCTCTGATACAGTAGAGACTGTCTCGATATCTAAACTTATAAAAATAGTTAAAATAAAAGAATTGTCAAATGATAACAAGACAGAAGATTATAAAGCTGCACAAAGATGGTGAGAGGTATTGAAAAATTTCTCAAGATTTAAATTTGTTTGTGTGTAAAGTGGGTGCTGTTATTCAAAAGTGGAAAAATATTATACTACTGAAAATATTCAAAGGAGTGGTCATCCGCATAAATTAAACGAGAAAGGATATATAGTCCGGAATGTGAAGAAACAACCATTTTGACTTGAATAGAAATTCTGAACGATCTGAAAAATGCCGGAATTGAAGTAATTAAAGATATAATTAAGAGATTACTGAATCCGACAAGCCTGTATTCTAGATTCACTAAAAAAGATTCTACTATTAAAATGTAAACATGTGCAATACCGTTTGAAATTTGTTAAAAATTATGAATTTGAATCAGATGAATTCTGGAAGAAAGTTACTTGGTCAGATGAAACGAAAATTGAGTTTTTTGGGAGAAACATTCAAATATGGGAGTGGAAGTGTAATGATTTGGGGTTGTTTTTCGTATAATGGAGTATGAGAAATGGAAGTCATCGAAGGAAGAATGAATGGAGCAAAATACAAGCAAATCTTATCAACCAATCTATTAAAAAGTGCAACCAGTTTGGGGCTTGAACGAGATTTTGTATTCCAACAAGACAACGATCCAAAGCACACAGCAAACACAACTCAACACTGTTTCAATAAAAATGGAATTGATGTTCTGGAATAGCCTAGCCAGTTACCGGATCTCAATCCAATAGAAAATTTATGGAAAAGTTGGGAGTACACGCAAGAGATCCAATAAATATCAAGAAACTAAAGAAAGTATATGTCTATATTTCTGAGATGGGGTATTATGTACACTATTTACATTATTCGGACTACTGTCCTTAAGGACACATGACACCGTGGATAAAGGCGTTATTTAGATCCAGTGACAGGATCCAAAGAGTGTGAGTTCAATACCTGGTTAAGGTGGTGGAGAACTTGGGAATTAACGGGAGACAACTGATAACTGACATCATTAGACATGACACGTGGAACTAGAACAGTCTACCCCAGTGAGCGAAATAAAGGATTCAGTTCGACATTCCAACCACCTGAAGAAAGCCGGGGCCGAAACGTTGTAATAAATATGGCGACAAAGATGAGGACAATAGTCCGAATAATGTAAATAGTGTAAACTAAAGAAAGTCGGTGAAGAAGAATGAGTGAAACTGCCAAAATTTTCATGCAAGAAGCTCGTTGAAAGCTACAGAAAACGACAAGAGGCTCTAAGACAGAACAGAAGATATGCTACTAAATATTAACAAATCGTGTTATATGCTTTTGCACACAGTTAAATTCGAAAATTGGCAATAAAAGTACATAAAAAACAATGTTTCTCAATTTTCTTTTATGTTTAGTTCGATAATGTTCACTAAAATATTTGAAGTATCATTCAAATTGAACAAACTTTATTGTGAAATAAAACCGAATTGTTAAATACTTTTGCTACCCACTGTATATATATATATATATATATATATATATATATATATATATATATAATAGTTTATGCGGTACTTTTACTTTTAATTGAGACTGAAAATGAATTCATACGCTATATCAGCAGCAATTATTTTCTTTGGAAGTGTTCATTAATTATATATGTCAGAAGCCTTGAAATATGAAAAACTATATATTGACTCCTATTCCGTTTTTATTCTACACAAAAGTGTCGAGTCCTGGCTATTTCATGTCATTTATTTCTATAGTGGGTTATCTCGTTGGAATTTTGGATATCATCACTATTTACATCACCTTGTAAATTTTCTAGTTTGTTAAATTGCATAATTTTAATTTAAAAAGAAAGAACAGTGCTATCTTTTCATCTATGTGGATTGCTATATCCAATTTCGTGGTTTTCATATTAGTTAGATGCCGCTACTATAAATTTTAAGAAACGGTTTATTTCCTCAAGTTTAATACAGTTTATTTCCTTTTATATTGTCTTTCATAACGACTTCTAACGTAGTACGTGCTGTTCTTTGTCATATTTTCTACCTTATGTAAGGTTTTTGTATATCTCAGTCTCCGTGAAATATTAACCATTAATCTAATCCGCTAAATTCTTCTGAATCTTATAGTAAAAATTAGCTAAAACATCAGGAAAAAGATAGTGAAATAACAAAATCCATCAACTTATTCAATAATTCTGAAATTTCTCTCAAATCGTAACTGCAGGGGCAGATTCCGATTTTTCACTAATTTTAATCCACGCTCGAAAACTGGATGTAATCTGATTCTTCAACTGATGAGGTATTAGATATATAATTCCATATTATGCATTGATAAAAACACTGATCATCGAAACATCACTGAAACACTGACAAATATAGTTATTTGATACAAATATATCTAAGAAGTTAAAGGATAACATTGAAATTGAAGTTTCCGCTCAGAAAAAAAGCAAACAATATTTTTACTTAATTGATTTGTCATGAAAATTCCTTCTAGTCATTGATTTCTTCTTGCCCTCAGTCTCTATGCCAAGAAAACTTCGTTGATTAAACGAAGCTGATTAAAGTGGCACAGCATAATAGGTTACTGAAATGTTCATAGCCCAACCAAGAAGCCTTTAAAAAAGAAAATATATGCTCATTATCATGAATATTAAAATATAATTGTTCTTTTTCGTAAGTAGTCAATTATCAATTCAGTATCTGATTGTATCTGATTGGTCAATGATGGCGCATCAAGTAACTTAACGCATTCAAATTTTGTATTTTACTATCGGCTTTATATGTTCTTTAGACAATATCCATTTCAAATAAAGTCTAGCATTTTCCCTCATCAATTCTTAATTTGTACTGTTTGTTATGCTAATTCCTTTGATCAACTAAATTCTTTCAGAATGCAATTTTTTCAATCTCTTGAAATATACGAAATATTTATTGTACTTGAAAATATATCCATGTGTAAAATAATGTCCAGATATTTTTTTATATTACTTTCAAGTCCCTGAATAAGTTTTCCCTTCTGTGTAATATTTCAAATTCTGTGGACAATGCAAAGGCGAAATAAAAATAACATATTTTGAAAAAAAGGAAAATATAAGCATAATTACACATACATATAGATGCTTGGATGTGTATGTGCGAAGATGTATTTTTATATTCTTATGCAAATTTCTATCTAGCTGTTATGAGCTTAAGTATTGTCCTGAATATATTTCTAAATGCGCATCTATATTTGTGTGTTAGGTCTATCTTTTTTCAATGATTTCCCATTGTAAAAAAAATAAAATAGAAACGTCTCTTATTTTGTGTTTGTCGTTTAGCAGTCCCAACGATTCCTTTCAAATCACTAACTGACGTTCTGTTTCCATTGTCAAACTGACAGCCTTTGTTACTGACAGGTTTCTTTTTTTTTAACTTCAACCATAATGCGACACGCTATAAACTTGAAATAAAATCAAAGAACTAGTCTACAATCTTTGTTAATCATGTGAGCTTGCTGTTCAATATTTCCCGGCTTAAGATAAATCAAGAAACATCCATTAGCGATTATTACTCAATTTTATTTCGTTGATACTTATTCAAGTACTATTTAAAAAGAAAAGAAAGCAAATGTAAGATAATGAAAAACAAAAAATAAAGTCCTTCGTTGATTCTGGAAAAAATTCCCGTTTCATTTAAATATTAATATGGAAAGAAACAATAAACATTCTAATACTATTATAACACAATGCTGTGAAAATTCTGCAAGATGTAATTAAACGGTATAATTTCTTTGACAAAAATAACGTGCTTCTCCAATTGCTACATGTCCCATGTAGAAAACATGACATTAAAAAAAAGGTCTGTAAATCTAAAATATATGCCCACTACGTAGACGATATTTTTATTTTAGCGAAAAATGCTCACTCAAATAGCAGTGAAAAAAAGCTTCCTAAAGAGAGCATACGAGAATTAATTCTCTCGTCTAATGCAAAACAGACACTAGTTAACAATAGTTTTCCTAACCACCTCATCAACCTCCAGACTAGACTATTTCTTTCCGAAGTAAATAATAACAATACTGACACACAGGCAAAAATAACATAAATATTTTCTACAAAAGTCAAATGCACGTCAACTATAAACAAGATGAATCTTCACTTAGAAATATCATAAAGAAATACACTACCCTAGTTGACACGAACAAAAAATTAAATTAATTATCTACTACAAAAAATTTAAAACAGCTAACTTTATTCTCAAAAATAACAACACATCTTCAAAATCAAAACTACAAAGAACGAACATTATTTACGAGTTTAAATGCCCCTTAAGGAACTACTGTGTTCCTGATCAAACAACTCATAAATAATTACATCGGTCACACGACTACATGCCTATCCAAACGACTTACGTCACACCTATCCGACCACAGCTCTATCAGAACCCATTTAAACACACACACAAATTTACCAGACTTCATCCGAAAGATACCAGTAGAAAATACAAACATAACAACCTCATCAACATGTAAAAAATTAAAATTAGGGAAGCTTTAATAATAAAAACGAAAACCCAACACTCAGTAATATTGACTACGAACACGGCCACAATGTGTTAAATGTATTCTGAAAATAAAACATCTCTATAACTCTAGAAATATACACACAACTCATACATCCAGTTAAAAAGTAAAAATAAAAGCATCCTTTATAATGGCTAATAATATAGCCGAAAGCGCTCGGAATTACAGAACATTTGGACAGTTTTTTACACACTCTGTGTCCAGAAAACACTTGTTTGATCAATATATATATATATATATATATATATATATATATATATATATATATATATATATATATATATATATATATATAATGTCTGATGTTCGTTTCTGAGTACTCCCGTCTGCTAGGGTGGCGAGTTAATCCCTTTTGCAGCCGTCTGGCCAGGTATATTCGAATCTCTTCATCACCTACAGTGCCAACATACAATTTATATTGCAACTGTGCTGAGCAGTACTAAATTACACATTTTGGGAGAGAACGATAGTGTAACTGGTAACGGTTTGGAAGGAGAAATGGCTGAGCCGATTTCAAGTTCTGATCGAGTATAGTGAATTCACCCTTGTTTTTGGAAAGGTATCTCTTCTCTCCCTAGTTATGGGTTAACTAACAGAGAAGCCCTGGGGGCTAACTGGTCTAAAGGCAACCAGTCTGAAGAAAACCTGAGATTTCAGTAAATACTGTACACCATTTTCATGTTAACATTTCTTCCAAAAAGTGTGGCTGGTTCTACACAAACCTTCCCGACTATAATCAAATCATATATGTGGGTAGGCTAGTGTTTCAGTTATAATCGACAAGTTGGCAATATATATATATATATATATATATATATATATGTATGTATTCAGAAAAATATGACAAATAGTAAAATTTTTTTTGTGACGTGTTTCATCCGTTAGGATTTCATCGGAGGGGCTTTGAAACGCGTCACAAAACATTTTCCAGTTTGCCATATTTTTCTAATGTTGATATATAAAATTATACAAAATTATATATATATATATATATATATATATATATATATATATATATATATATTCTTAAAAACATTTTTATTAATCAAAAGTCGAAAAAAAGTATCGTCTCTATTAAAAAGAAATTTTAAGGTACCTTTCGTCCGACGCTTCGCCAGAAGAAAAATCGTCAGGATTAAGAAAAACTACTGAAAAGAAACTAACCACCTTGCAATAGGAATAAGAGAGACAAGAGGATTGGGAAAGGAAAAAAATTGAAGTTGCCCAGACAAAGACTCGCCGAAAAGTGTCACTTTATGTTTCAGCTCCTTTTGCCTACACAGAGTCGGACGAGACATATTGATAACAACTGCCTCCAAGATAATAAGGTGGGGTGTGTCGTCCGAGCCCTGTGCAGTACAGAGAAGAACTCCGCTGGATAACTTCAATTTTTTTGGCTTCCCCCACTCCCACCTTGTCTCTTTTAATTCTCTTAAGGATACTTGTTTCCTTTTAGTAGTTTTTCTTAATTTCGACGACTTTTCTTTTGATGAAGCGTCGGACGAAAGGTACCTTACAATTTTTATTTTTACTGAGACGATACTTTTGTATCTGATTTTTTGATTAATAAAAAATGTTCCCTGTTCAGTTGGTGTGACACTAAAAATCTTTTCACATATTTTCGGGGCCAATATAGTCACAATACCCTCAATAATACTATCCGTTTGAGGGGTAAATTACAATATCTACATTTCAGAGTTAAATTCCTGAAATACTGTTCCCAGAATTACGTTATCTCTGGGTATATATGTAGGTGCATCTCCAGGATTAATTGCTGTAATTCGGTTAATGCTGAAAGAGCTTTTCTTAGAGTGAAAATCTTGTATTACTCCGACTTAGTTAATTCCGTAAGAATCCAGTATCAATCACTGTGGGTATACATGTCTGGTATACATTATCTTTTCTTGATAAATTCCGTTTTACGAGATATTTGTGCAAAGGTGATACTTTCTTTAGTAACAGAATTAATGCTAAGAATTTAACATATTTTAATTTTGTGATTAAAAGAAAATTTGGTGTTTCTGTTACAGCAGATAAACATAATTTATCTGTTTATTGTTTGTCCGATATCGATAAGTTGGACCTGTCCCGCGGTTTGGATTTTTGTATCCCCAAGATGATCGATAGAATCGAAGTCTTTAGTGAGTTGAATTATTCTTTCCCAATTAGTGCCAATTAGTGAAACGTATGCTGATTTCCGCTGAGAATGTAAGCCATCTTAAAGCCCGTCTAAATGAACTTGCATATAAATTTTGTAAATTCGTCTATCGATTTTAGAGCATTTCTTTGGCAGCAGAATTACTATCAGATGGTCAGATTATTAAAATATAGAACCGATATTTATATAACCAGACCTAATAAAGGATCTGGTGTTGTGATTCTGAATTATTCTGATTATATAAATAAAATGTCGTCGATAATGGACGACATTAGTAAATTTCGAAAATTAGGTGATACATCATTTGATGACACCGCAAAAACGGAAGTTAATTTTCAGAAGAGATTGCTTGAATTTTATAAAAGCATGTTCCTCACAAAGTAGGTATATGATAGAATTCGATCTGTTGGCTCCCAGCTTCCTAGGATGAATGGTTTGCCGAAAGTTCATTAAATGAATGTTCCACTTCGGCCAATTTTGTCTATGGAGGTCTCTGGTCAGCATGTGTTGGCCAAGTGGTTTGATGAAGTTCTTGATCCTGTTTTGCAGTATTATTCTGAATATTGTATTCCAGACTCGTTCAATTTTGCGTCTGATATACGTAAACTGCAACAAATTTTTTTTCAGCTTGACCTGTACCAACAGATTGATGAGGTAGCGATGGGTAGTCCTTCGGGACCCTCTTATGGCCAATATTTTTGGAGGGTTTCATGAGAGGCAATTGTTTGATAAGGTCTCTCAACCGTACTGCTATTTCCGTTATGTTGATGACATTTTTACATCTTTTTTATTAAATAACGTGACAGGAATTTTTTCAAATTCTAAATAGTCGCCAGCCAGCTTTACAATTTACTATGGAGGTGGAAAATAACAATATATTTCCTTTCCTGTTTGTGCTGATTGAGTGAAATCCTACTTCTTTCCTCACCAGCCTTTATAGGAAGCCCACTTTTACTAGACTGTCTCTCAGTGAGGACTCTTTTGCTCCTAAGTCTAGGAAAATTAACCTTCTCAAAACACTTACTCATCGTGCATTGATATGTTCGGAGTGCAAACTTGATGCCGAACTCAACGAAATTACTAATATCTTTCTCGCAATGGTTATCTGGAATGTGTCATCAAAACAAATATTAGACTTAAAATTTCTAAGTTTAATGAAATTAAAACATTTCATCCACTTAAGTGTCCTGTCTACATGAGATTAACTTGGATTGGCTCGAATAATCAATCATGCGCTGATAAGATCTCAACTATCATGCACTGCTTCTGTAGTAGTGCGGAACATCTTTGCTACTAGGAGTGCTTTTCCCATCTCTCCGTAATGAAATTGACCCACCAATCAATAAAGTTCTGTTATTTATAGTTTTAAGTGTCGGTGTTAGGCCGACTACGTCGGTAGGGCTATCCAACGGTTAGAGGTGAGGATTTCACGGCACGTGCCTGGCTTTATATATAGACATGTTCCATTAGCATCCGAGTACTCATAGGTGCACGAGTCTGCCATCGGGGAGCATTTATTGAGTTCCGTCACTTGTGGATCCTATCATTCAGCGGAGTTTTTTTTGTGTTGCACAGGGATCGGACGAAACATCATTTTAACATCTTGGATGTGGTTGTTATCAACACTTCTCGTCCGACTGTGTAAGCAAAATGAGCTGAAACATAAACTGACACTCTTCCGCGAATCTTTGTCTGGGCAACTTTATTTTTTTTCCTTTCCTTTCCTCTTGTCTCTCTTAATTGCAAGGAGGTTTGTTTCCTGTCAAGAGTAGTTGCAGTGTGTGATGGGGAAAATGGAGAAAATTGTAGCTGACGGATAGTAGACAAGTCGATATCCGATCAACATCGGCTGTGTCACCGCGGAGAGGAGGCAAGACGTTGAAAGACCCGAAACCCCTAATGAATCTCGGCTAGAAACATCACTGATGATGTGTACGAAAGCATCCAATAGATGTATTTTATGAAAAAATAATATACCTGAGAGGAGTTATTATAACTATTTACACTAGTTACATTTTTCGGGCTGTTGTCCTCATCTTTATTGCCATATTCACGACCTTCTTCAAGTGATATTTGTTGGAATGTCGAACCGAAATGTTTATTTACTTCACGGAGCTAGATTGTTCCTTTGGATATCGCCGGACAATACCTCAAATTTGAGTCATGTGGAGATTTGCCGGGCTGGGTAATGTATTAGATTATATATTATATCGCAAATTCCCACTCCTGTGTATCAATTAACAAAAATCATAAACCATCTATTCACGTCATTCATTCCCAGTAAATATACCATAAAATCAACTCTTGATGTAATTCAAATTCTAAAACATGAAAATCCTAACAATAGCCCCACTTGACGTCGAAAATTTATTCACTGATATCCCTGTTACATAATAATCCATCTCCACCGCCACTTAAAATTAGATCTATTATATTATGGAAACTATTGCTAATTTGTACTACTAAAGTCCTATTCTACGATCACAAAAATATTATATATGCAACGGAATGGCGTCTCTATGGCTTCAGTTCTGGGCCCAACATTTTGTAATTTTTTGCATGTCTAATCTTGAAAATACTATATTTAACAATTTTAAGAAAAACCTCCATCTACCTAAGATACGTCGATTATATCCTTATGCTGGTCAAGAATACAGAAGAAATACATGAACTCCAAAAACAATTCCAAAATATTTCTGTCCTTAAATTTACATAAGAACTTAATAATAGCAATAAAATTCCTTTTCTAGATATATCGATAGACACTAATAACAATAAATTCACTATCTCCCCATAAAGTCGCCTAAAAAAAGGATTTAACCAGGAGAAATAAACTACATCTAATTTCAAAATTTAATTACGCAATCTCAACTTAACATAAATAAACAGTATTTGGAACTAGTAGGTTTTTCATTTGCTTGTATTCGATTTTTCATGGATTTGATCAAGTTATCAACAATCGTCTGATCCATATTTTGCCACTCCTTTAGCAATGTTTCTTTAAGGGTTGCCACTGATGTGATTTTGGTTGCACTCTTTCGAAGTCTTTGGTCAAGATGCACCCAAACGTGTTTTACTGGAATCATGTCAAGACTTTGGCTACCTATAGCAGTGACTTGATTCCATGCGATTCCCTCCAGGCCTTTGCTACTTTGCTCATATGAAATGGCGCTTTATCTTCTTGAAAAAAGGTACACATTCTTGTCAATCTGATTGGTTTCAAATAGCGGGAGTAGTCCTTTCTCTAATATTTGACAGTATTTTGGACCATTCAACTGCTCATCAACAAGAATCAGCTCAGATTTCCCTCTAAACCAGACAGCGCCATACACCATTACTCCAATCCCTCCATATTTCACGGTCACCTGTTCCAAGTCTAGTTCTAATTTCTCCAAACATAAACCTGTCTCGAATTCGAATATTGGCAGAATTTGCTTTCATCTGAGCAAATTACAGACTGCCAAAATTCATAATCTTTGCTCTCGAATTCTCTCGTCCAGTCCATACGCCTGTTCCTGTTAACCACTGAAATCAAGGGCCTCTTTCTTGCAACTCTTCTTTGGTAGCCTAATTCTTTCAGAATCTTTCTCACCGTATATAATGACATTTCCATGTTGTTGCCGACATCTTTGACGCTCTGATGACCGTTTCTTCAGCGCCCTTTTCATTCGCTCAGACACGATGCTTGGTTTTTTCTGAACGTTGTTCCACACGACAATGGCGTTCTTCATTAAATTTCTTGACAATATTATTAACCGTTTGATGATTAACCTGGAAAAACCTAGCAATTTCCCTACTTGATTTGCGACACTGATGCCATCCTATTATTTATCCTCGTTGAAATTCACCAATTTCCTTACTTCCGCGAACTTTCATTGCAAAATATAAGTTAACTATCGTTCATAGATGAGAGTAGCTTAATACTAACACGGTATTGTTTGAAAAAAATAGACGTTATTACACAATCAAAATTGCTGAAATCAAGGAGTGGCTAAAAACTTATCATAGCCCACTGTATAAAAAAAACTACCAGCATAAATTCGTGCATCCTTAACTATATGAGTGAATGTCCAAATTACTATAAAATAGCAATTATAAAAAACATAATAAACTATGCAAAAATTAATTCATCCACTAAACAGATTTTCTACAGTGAACTAAAAAATATAAAACAAACTCTTATTAATAATAACTTCCCTAATTATATTGTCGATGAACAAATAACATGTTCTATTAGAAGTTTTAATACAAATCAAATACAACATAATATTTTTCAACTAACCGCAAACATATTAATCTTTTGTATCGCAACCAAATACATTCTCATTATAAACAATACGTAAATATTCTAAAATATCAATAAACACTAATATATCCACCACAGATCCTAGTAAAAAAAAAAAAAAATTATATACTACGCTAAATCCAGTATTTCCAATTTAATTATTCGTAATGATTCTTCTCCACCAACTAACGTGTTGCAGAAAACCAACATTGTATATAAGTTTAAACGTCCTCTGTGAGATTGTATCTCCATTGTAAAAAAAAAATATTTACGTTGGCCACACTACAACTAAGTTGTCTCAGCAGCTGAGTTTTCATTTGAATGATGCTTTCAACATTTCTAAACAATAACAACAGCATATATGTTAGGAAAATTCATGTTGAAAAAACATCTGTACTTTTCGATGAAAATAATAAACATAAATTACTTTACAGAGGTAAAGTTATGAGGTTGTCGGGGATTTAAAAAAAACAAAAAACATTAAAAGCTATTGGCACAACCCTCGATATTTTAAACTATCTACTGTGAACATTTTAAAACATTTGTGCAATATTCATAGTTAATTTTATTTTTTTTTTGGGGGGTGGAGACTTCAACTTTTTTAATATAGATAGTTTCAAGAATCTGTAATATATATATATATATATATATATATATATATATATATATATATATATATATACACGTTTCATTAAATAATATATTAAATATATATTGTTGACCTCCGTGTCCACTTATATATATATATCAAAATAATAAGAAAGAACAGTCAGATTTATAATCCAGAGTTCTTTAGAATTTATTTTTAAATAGACGTTAGAGTATAATATTATAATTATTCTTTAAAAATATGTATCCATCGCGACACAGAAATTACTGTTTCGAAACCGAAGTTAAAATTAAACTTAAAATTTGAAGTTCAGTTCCATTTTCAAGCTTTGCAGAATAACCTTCGAAAAAATTAATTTACTTTATTTATAAGCCAAATAGTATTATATATTTTAAGTTGTTGGGGTAATGAGAATTCAGAATTTTGTTATTAAATGGATGTTGGCTTTTTACGAATGAAGAAAGCAAGTGTATTTTTATGTGGCAAATTTAAAGTCGGTTAAGGTTAGGTGGGGGTGAGATTTCTGTCTGTTGATACTGACTTCCTTTCAAGCGATCATGTCATCACAGTCTGTTTTTTTAATTTTATTTAGTGTTACATTTGGCATTTTTATTTATTTTCTTCTTTTCTAAAACTACATCGAGATTTTCTTAAAGGGGCTTTCAAATATGATTGTCATATTATTTATATTTATATTTTTATTTTTAAAGATTTAAAATACTATATTTATTTTATTTTCTAATTAACTATATATGGTATTGTAAAATTAATATATTAGAATTTACTTAGGCATTTATAAATTATTTTATTTATGATGAAATAATAGATATATATAATTATGTAAATTATTTTTATAATTAATTATTTTAAAGGAAAATATGAGACAATGCCTACAAAAAAACTGCTGTTTCATTTCTTTGATTTAATAAATTTTTATTTTTCAGAAACTTAATAATATAACTTTTCGTGTAGGCACAAAGGACATGGTTCAGTTAAAGATCTACATGTTCTTGTTTTTTTATTAGTTTCCATTTTATTGTTGGTGTTTAAAAGAAACGAATAAAACACCAACAGTATAATTAAAATAATTATAATACATACATATGTTTGTGTATGTGTGTGTGTGTGTGTGTGTGTGTGTGTGTGTGTGTGTGTGTGTGTGTGCGTGTGTGTGTTTATATTGTATATGTTTTCCCGTAGCACCTTTTCATAAAGATTGCAAACCAATCCGTTTTCTTTTTGTATTTCTTCCTGCACTACCATAACCTATACAAAAATGTTGTTTTGTTTACGTCGGGCTTCCTTGTTTGTTTGTTTGTTTTTTGCTGTTTTTCCATTGACGTGTATGTATCTTATGGTTTCTGTTAATAATCTCCCCACCACACGTGCTACGTTAATGCAATCATATGATGTGAAAGGTCCGTATTCCTTGTTTAATCTAATCAATTGCTTCGATCGGTAGTTGGTTTGAATCCTTTTACTTTGAAGAAAGACTTTGATTTGTGCTGATATCATTTTTTATCTGGTCGAATATCTTTATATATATATATATATATATATATATATATATTTAGTCACTTTGCTACATTCACTTAATGTGAATAATTTTCTCCACAAACAGCATTTGATTTCTGTTTCGCTTTTATTTTCGTTTTGATGCTATTATTTATGACGCAATTCCATTTTTGTCTTCAAATGCCTTCTATCGAACCTTTTTTGCGTATTCGACAATAGATATAATTTAAATTTTCTGGGGATAGTTTTTTTTTTCGATGTTGCATTCATCGATTTTCTCTCGTGTTCATTTTATCTCTTGTGACACAGGTATGCGTATTTTTCAAATCTTATTTTGCGTATTTTGACCCTGTCTTTGAGGCTAATAGGCTTCATTATAGTCCACCCGTGTTGTGCCTGGCATGTATAGCCTTGTACATAGTCATTGACTACTTATTTTGTCAAACTATCGAATTGAATTGTCGCACTATTAATATTACTCACGTGTTAATTTCTTATTCTCCTAAGATCCTCCTTTCTTTTTTTTTTCTCTCTCTCTTTTTCCCCTTCACGTCATATTTGAATACTCCTAGAAATACACCTGAGAATACTCATAGCAATCTTTTACGTTTAATGCTCTGAATGTTTTGCACTTTGGTTTCTTCTGTTGTGCCAAGCTCCTTCCATTGTACTTGTGCGCATTTCTTCATTCCGTCCCTACATTCCAATCTTACTACTGTTGTTCTGAACTGTTTTATCGGTGCTTCGAGTTTTTCTTGTACTTCGCAGATAGTATTCAAGTCATGCCGTAGTTAATTAACTACATGACGTAGTTACTATTTCTTTTGTAAGGTTTTACCACATTCCAAGACCATATTCACTCGTATAATGGCTATAAGACAAGTACAATCTTTGAACTTGCTCTTTTCTTACTTATCGCTATTAAAGCCAAACTTCTTTCACAATCATTTTGATCAATGCACAAAATTCGATCATTTGCTTATTCTTCTGTATACTATTATTTCCTCTGGTAAAGGACTTCTACTCCTCATAGACTAATATATCACCCGCTATTTTTTCAGTAAAGATTTTATTATTATTATTATTATTATTATTATTTACTTTTGCTCTATGTAATACGAGTTACCCCCAGGATATGCAAACAGATGAGGTGGCATGCAATCAGAAAAAGAAAATTAATTGTGGTCACTGCATTGGAAATAAATCTACGCAAGATACGAGAAGTACCTATGAGTAAGATTTTTTTGTAATTCACGTATTATTATAGGGCTACCAGGATCAACATATTTGTTTGCTACTTTTGATATAATTTCGAGAATCCCAATAGCAACAGGCAATGTCGCTATCTTGAGATGCCACATTCTACTTATTTCTATCACGAAGTTCTTTTATTTACCTAGTTTATTAAATGTTTTCAAAGATGTGTTCTCGTCGGCTGGAGCGGTAACATCTAACAGAAGACATGTATTTTCAACATGATTTTTCACAATTATGCTTGATCGATTTGTCTGAATTTCTCATGAGTCTGAACGCTGAAATTCCTGACTATGAGAGGGTATTTGTTGAGTAGATTATTTTTCTTTCTCCCTAGTGTTTTTTGTGGTGTCAACGAACACACGTTGCCACTTTCGTAATGCTTGTTGTAGTAGAGACTTTCCAATCGCAGATACATCTATAGTAACGTCGTCGAACAATGCTGATGTCAGATGCTTTCGAATAACACTTGCACTAATAGTACTTGCTCGATAATACATGATCGAAAAGTAACCACCGAATAGTGATCCAAATAGTAATCTGTATATTGATGATATTCACTAACCGCCCCACGTGATCAGATGTGGCACAAGGCCGAGTTTATTGTGGGGTGTCCAGCCAAATATTCCTCGTAGACCCCGTAAAAAACGGGGTTAGGTTTCTGTCTCTACCCTTTGACATAGACTCGTCTGAGGATCCTCTCTGCCCGGAGGCAGAGAGATTGACCAGAACACTCAGAAGTAATCCATGTAGTAAGATATTCACCTACTGCCCCACGCGGTCGGATGCGGCACAAGGCCAAGTTTAATGTGGCTCGGTCAAAAATTGCCCGGAAGCAAAGAGTTTGACCAGCACACTCGGAAGTAATCCGTATAGTGATCACTTAGACGCCACACTAATTCCCATGTATACATTTCTTTTACCATCACGTGATCTACTTATTCAAAATGGGATCGCCTGTGTTCGCTCTCTGGTGATCTGTTTTCAAACTCCAGTGTCAGCAGCGACACTTTATTTCTATGTAACACCTCCCCTTTGACATGACTTCCCCTGGAGTCTATACTTCTTCAGCTTCGGTTAGAAAATTAGTTAGAAATTCTGTTGGAATTCTTTTTCATTTGCCATAAACTTTTGGTTCAACAATTTCTGATGGTGTGAGTAAGTTAAAGGGGTCATACAGAATTTCCATTGGTACCTCTTTTCGGGAATTTTTTAAATCTACATTTTAACGGTTTAAGGTGTTGCCTATGTTCGCATATTTGTCCCTGTGCCATGTATGCCATTTTGCCGAACCGTTTTTTTATAACGCCATCTTGCCAGAATTCCTTTCCGCGCTAATACATCTTAAAAATACTTTATCTCCAGGTTTGAAGTATCTACTTGTATTGTTATTTCTTAATGTTCTCGCCTTGCGTTCTGGTAATAATTTATTAAAAACGGACTTTATTTTGTTGGCGAACATCAACTCTGCAGGCGACATTCCAGGCAGGATGTTCGGGTTTGGTGCTATTCTGTAAACACTCAGAAATTTCAGAAACCTTACTGTATCTGACTCCTTCCCTTCCAACTTTTTAGTGCTCTTTTAAACGTATCGACAAACCGTTTCGCTAGTTCTTTTGATCTTGGATGATAAGGGGGAGTTGTTCTATTGTTAATGAGTCGCAAAAAATAAAAAAATGAAAAATAAATAAATTCAATAAACGTGAATTGAGTCCCGTTATCTGAAACGATAGACCCTTGTAAAAATCTCGTGCAGGAAATTTATCATTACTGCGGTAGTCGGTCTTCTACACTTTAATATTTCTGGCCATTTAGAGTAACTATCGGCTACCACTAGATAGTATGCTCCGTTTAACGGTCTTGCGAAGTCTATACGTATACTGGACTATAACATATCGGTTTTCGGCCAAGGTTGAATTTTGATAGGCGGTGACTTCGTTGCCAGAGAACAACCTCTGTATGATTTCACTAATTTTTTGATATCCTCACCCATTTTTCATCATTAAGGCCTCATTAAGGATTTCATTCTAGAAATTTCTGGATGTCTTTTGTGAAATTCTTTTAACATACGTCTTTGCAACGATGCTGGTATCACCACTCTCTCTGTGTACATAAGTACATCATGAAAATACATTATTTCCAATAATATCTTTCCCTTAATTTCTCCTTCATTTTCATTTTAAAGTCGTCCTTTTCCACCTTAATTTTTATTTCCTCCAATGTTATGGGCAGCCATCTTACAGTATTGTATAATACGTTATTAATTTCATTTTCGGTTCTTATCGCTGCAATTACTGTGTCTTTAAGAGGTTTAGACAATCCGGCTGCATGACTTAATTTTTGGATGGTAAAAATTTCATTTTATAATTATAATTCAATAGGATAATTCCCCAGCGCTGCAGTCTATTCGCTGTATGTGTGGGAACACCCTATTTTGATCTATATATGGACAATAATGGACGATTGTCAATAATATGAATACTCTACCAGGTATAAATTTATGAAACTTTTTCATGGAAAATATGATAGCCAATGCTTCCTTTTCATTCTGGCTGTAGCTTATTTCAGCTGCAGTTAATGATCTTAAAGCATGAGATATTGGTTTAGTTGTTCCGTCCTCATATTTTTGTAGTATCACTACAAAATCATATCTATACTCGAATCACTTGCATCTGGTGTAACCAAAATCTTTAATTTAGGGTCAAAATGAGCTAGTGACAAATCCGATGTTAAGACTTACTTGATCTCTTTGGAAGCACTTTGACATTTACCAATCCCATATCACATCTTTCATCAGCAGGTTATTCAAGGGTGTTCTTCATTTCTGCATATTAGGTATATATGTATGATAGTAGTTAGCAAACCCTAAAAATGCTTGTAACTTTGTTACATTTGTTGGAGTGGGCATGTTCTTTATTGCGCTCGCCAGGATCCAGTCGTCTACAGTTTTCATCAATAATTTGCCCTAGCTATTTAATTTAAGTCTGGAAATAATTTTATTTAAGTCTGGAAATAATTTTATTTAAGTCTGGAAATAATTTTATTTAAGTCTGGAAATAATTCACATTTTCCTTAAAACCATATTCTTTGATTCTCTCAAATACTTTCTTTACAGCTTCTGCATATTGCTTTCGGGTCTTACTTTTAATAGGAATATCTTCCAAAGCACAATCCAGACCAGCAAGCATGGTATCCATTAACTGTTGGAATATGGTTGGTGCTACACTATATGAGTGTTAATTGTTAATAACTTTAAGCAGTCTTCGTCTGCTAGTACTTGTAGGTAAGCGTCTGACAGGTACAATTTAGAAAAACAATTACCTCCATTCAATTTGGCAATAATTTCTTCTGAACTTGGTAACGGGTAGTTATGCTGTTTTAAACTTTCATTTAACCCCATTGAAAAATCAGCGCATGCGCGGATTTTATTATTCTTTTTTTTTTTCTTTTTTTTTTTTCTTTTTTTTTTTAACGTAGACTGTTGGTGATGCCCATTCGGAATATTCTATTTTTGATATCACACCTAATTTTTCTAGTGTGTTCAATTCATTATTTGTATGTAAGGCCACTAAAAGTACACTCCTTTTTGGATTAAATGTAGGTGTTACAGTGTCTTTTAACTCAAACTTAGTTTTCGCTTTCATGCATGTCCATAAGCCTTCTGAGAAAACTTCTGGAAAACTTCTTTTCCCAAAGATCAAACAATGCAATCCAGTCGGCATATCTACAAAAATATATAAATCAAATGGGAGGAAGAATAAGGATAATAATAAGAAGAATTTACTTACCGCAAATTGGTGCATCAAAAAATATAACAAAAAAAAAGAAAGAAATAACAAAATAAGGCCAACCGATTATCGCTTCACGCTCCTCAGAGCCAATCGAGAACAAAACACATTATATGCAAAGAGTTCAAAAAAGGGGAAAAAAATTACTATCAGTGAGTCAAAAATATAATTCACAGATTACATTGAAGCCCAGCAGCCATCCCTTTTGATTACAAAGAGAGGGCTGCTTGGACTTAATATAAGTAGTCAAAAAATTTTCAGATAGTAATTCGAATACACACTGCTGATTATGATGAAAAATCCCTGGTGAAAGACATGACACAAATCGGATTATTTATTAAGTGTTCTGTGATCACAGAACCGGAAGAATTCTCAAGCTTTTTCAGTTTAGTTGTTTTTCTGCCAGTCCACAGCCTGTTTTCATTTCTCAACCATTTCATCTATTCGAAAATATGTCCTTCCCTTCACACCATCATCATCATGTTATTTCAGTGATCAATAATTACAAATGTCACTGTGATACTGAATTATTTACTGTGAAAACTAATCAGAGGTTTAGACTAGGACTAAGTCAGTACGTACCAATTATGATTCGTCGAGGGCCTTGAAAATTTGCATACGTTTCCGGTTCAGCGATTACAGAACACATGATAAATGATCAGATTTGTGCCTCGTCTTTTATCGGAAATTTTTCACCATAATCAACAGAGCGTTTTCGGATTACAATTTGATAATTCTTGAAATTATAAGTCTATGCTGCATTTTCATAACAAAAATGATCTTTAGTCATGCTGTCATCTCGTTTCCTAAACCACAGCGGGTTTGATTTATTCTTAGCATAAATTAATATTTGAATTTCAGAACGCTTCAAACAAAAGTCTTCAATCACCATTCACGATCTGTTCAAAATTACTAACCACGACAAAATGAGGATATGCAAATTTCTTAAACATATGAAATTATTTTTTAAGTATCTCAAGAAATTATCCGACAGTAATTTCATAAGGATGATGCTCTAAATACAGTGTATATTTGGAAATTTTTATATGGTTTACAGTTTGCAATTACAAATACATTGCACACAATTTGTCCAAAAGTGAGAAGTAAACTTAAAAGAATCAAATGATTTTCAACCTATCGGCTCTCTTTAATCTTCTTTTTTGTCTCCCTTCTCATGATTTCATTATAAGCAGCTGTTTCTTCACGTAGAAGTTTTTTTTTTTATCAGGTAAGAGAAAAACTAATTAACAGCTTAAATTATGTTCAATGAAATCTGAAAAATCTTTGAAATGTTGAAATATTTCATCATCAGTGAAGTTGTTTATTTCCAAAATGTTTGTGTTTAATGCTTTAAAGAAAAAGCCGTTCTGAAATCAATTGACAGTGAAAAGGTTGTGATTAAAAACGTCAAAAATGATTAAAATAGCAGATTGGTTTGCTTCATTCCTTTTAGAGTTGAAAAATGAATGTCTATCTTAAACCGTTTATTTACACACAGACAGACAGACAGACGCACACACACACACACACACACATACACATATATATATATATATATGTTTATATATATATATATATATATATATATATATATATATATATATATATATATATTATTAGATATATATACTATTCCTCACCGGTAGCACGATTCGGAGTTTCATGTATAACACATTCTTCAGGTGCTGAGTAGAGACTGATATTTATTCGTACAAAAAGTACAAATTGTGGCACAAATAATAAAGGGAGGGGTAGAGGCTGGTCAACACTATCTTATACCTAGCTAATCAGATTCGCGACCCATTCGTACATTACATTTTACTCATTCACCAAAAGAACTCGTCCATCACCAAACAAGCCTTCAACCACCATAATACCACGTGCTCTCAAGGGAGACCTACCAAAATCGCGCCCCATGCCATAAATCTGAGTAGAGACTGATCGTTACATAATTTCAATTTTAATAAAAATATTTGGTTATCGCAATGTTGGCGCAGTTCATGTGTTATACGAGGATTACTATTTTTTATTTTTTTAAATTTATGTATTGTATTTACAATAGATGAGATTTATATTTTATATTTAATATATACGAAATATGAATGTATCCCAATAATCGTCTAGCGTATGCTGATGCTTTCGTAAATAGTTGATTGTTCATATGCATACACAGTTGAAAAAAACTACCACTCGTTTCTCATTGATGTTCTTTTTCAATTAACATTTCAAGCCTCTTCAGTTTTTTCTTCCTTGTTAGTGAATTGTTATTATTTTGAATACTCACAAATACGACTTACAGTCATATTTGTGATTTGGTTCGTTGTCAAGCATTCCTCGTTTATTCAATCTAGCAAATAATTTCAGGTGTCTTAATTTAAACAATCAGCAAATATATAAAAAGGCACAGAAAAGTTATTGGCTCTACACCCTTTTCGAAAGTTGACCAAATGAACAAACATCATATTTTTTATCAAGCCGAGAATAGTTCAGTGCCCTACCCCCACGTAAATCTATGAAATACTAATTTTGTTAATTAAGAAAAATAAACATGAAAACTGGCTGATATAAGAAAACTTTGTCATGATGAACTGTGAAACTCATTTCTATATTTGTATAAGTTACTTTTGAGAAAATCGTGCGGAAAAAAAAACTAACAATGATATTTGAGTTCAGATATACGAATATTGATTTTGAATGCCGAAAATTTGAAAGCTCACTGCCAAGCGTCTATATGCACCTACGGGATGAAACCTTACCTAAGAATTGTTGCAAGAGATGAAACGAAGTGACAAAGAAACAAATGAAAGGGATACCTGTTATTTAATAATAAAATTACTAGAATTGCAATCAGTTACATTTTAAATCGATCAAATTCATTACTACTTCGATATTTTAGTTAATGAACCAATAATACACGCATTATCAACAATAACTGCATTTTGTTAAGAAACAAAGCCAAAACAATAAAATTCTAAAGATCATAATTGAATGCCAACGAGATTTGAGTTCAACTTTCCGTAAGTTTTTCAAAATTCTATGATAACTGAAAAGTTTGCAGTAAGTTAAAGCGTGTCTATCCGTACAAGATAAGCTAATTTAAAAACAAAAGCCTTAGAAAGATTCATTCGCTTATACACTGATCTATGCGTAAAACTAGCAATCTTTTATACAAGCAGAAAAATGTAGACAAACTTTCGTTTACACATTTCTTCTTGACACATATGACGTCAATAATATTTTACAGCGAATCTTGTAAAACAATAAAAATAAGTTCTAATTAACACTCAAGATACAATCTGCTCCAAGAAATGGCAATTTTTATTCTTCCTTATTGCTTATATTTAGTGTCTTTTATAAATGCCTTTTGGGACAGAAAAATCTATCAATAATTAAATTAATCATTTTATTTCTCTTAATATGATGATATTAAAAGCGTCGAGAGAAATATGTCTATCGATTTTGCAATCTTCATAATTTTCTAATTTTCTACAGATATCGATTAATTATTTGCTAATGAATAAATGAATTAATTCTGATTTGTTTGTTAGTTTCGTGGAACACACTAACTGCTTCTCAGTCCAATTAAATATTTTGTTTATTTGTTTAAGTATCTTTAATTGAGCACGCTGCAGCTTGTTTACAAACTGCAAATCCGTTTAGGAACGTGGCTACTTCTTTTTGCTGTTGCCGATCAGCAGATTGCAGACAAGATTTGACTGATCGGAATGACGCACAAAAAAAAAAAAATCTTTTAGTGAAGCCATATTTAATCAATCATTTCATTTTTCTTTTTACCTTCGGCGAATATTATTCGTTCAAAAACGGAGCATTTTTCAGTTTTAATGCTGATGAATTCTCATAGCATCTCATTTGAAGCGACGAAACACTGCAATCAGCAAATGGAAGTGGTTGGCATTTGAAGGAATAAGAAGTTCATGAATGGATCAATTCTTGAAGTATATTTTTTTTTACTAATGGCACTTATTCACCAATGGTACCGTTTTGTTTTGCATCATCAAGTAAAAACTTGTTACCAATTAAATTTTACTAACACATATCAGCGTCACTGCCAGACTTATTCAACAAGTGGCAGCCAAGAATGGTGTCATGCATTTCAATTCAAATACGATAGAGTTTAAAAAAAGTTCTCAGCCGGATCAAGTTTCCAAAATCTGGTCAAATAATGAAACAGAATTTGTTTTGCAATCAATTCTTAGACAGGTAAAGTACTTAAAAAAACTCGTATCTAAATCATTTAAAGAATACCTTTTCAAATAGCTGAATGAAACGCTCGTTTCAATGACTTAATGATAACCGAAGCACTCGGTTATTTAAATAAGAATGTGAAACATTTAAAAAATGGAAATCAATCTAAAATCAGATTAGTGATTTCAACCAAAGCAACCAAATTAATAAGTATCATAGTATGAATCAGAAGTTAAAAAATACAATATATACAATTAGACGTTAAAAAATTCTAAATTGTATTAAAAATTAGATATTTGTTATAATTTTTCAGTCTGATAGCCAGGTCTTTTATATTGGCCGAGGTAAAATAATAAAGGAAAGCTAAATAAAACGTGTCGATATTCTGAAGTGGAACCGCTTCGGAATATCGACCGCTTAAAACCGCTTAAAATAGGGGAAAGTTACTTCACTTTATCTATCATCATTGTCCAAGTAGCATTTTCATAGTTTATCATGATAGGCTATGAACATGACGCCTTTGACGTAGCATGACGTAATTAAAAGAGTATTTATAAATTTTACTTCCATTATGTCAAATTTGTATAATCTATTGTCTAAATCGCGTAACAATTATATTAAGCGTGTGCGGTGCCAGTGTTTAGAGCATCTATTCAGTGGTGCATTTGAATAGTTATCAAGCGCAGGTAGGGGTCACAGAGAAATGTCAGCATGAAGAAACTACCGGATACGGAAATATTTGTAGTAAAGGTGCAACCACTGAGACACTCTAAAATGCTTTTCTATGGAATGAAATGAAATCAATAGAATTCCAGTTGCGAAATATCTTTGGAATCTATTGAAAAGAAGGAAAAAAAAAAACTAAGTGATAAAAATTATAAACAAATAACAATATAACAGAACATTATGCAGGAAGTTCTGAATAGAAAATAACAGTGAACTCACGAATATTTCTCTTCTGAACTTTGTGTATGTACGTGTTTATGTATGTATATGAAAAGAAAAGCATGAATGTGCGTGTGTGTGCGTGTGAATATGAGTGCATCTAAATGTTTTCGTATCTGTGTATCAGTGCGTGTTTACATGGAGTTGAATACTTGTGCCATCAAGTAAAACAGGCAGGGAAAGGTAAAGTGTACAGCCTGAGGCTGCTAAGTCCTACAGTGAACTGCACTGTTCCGTTATAGGATAGGGCAGCATTGCAGCGTTCAATAACTGAAAAAGCGAAACATTTTTTAAACAAAAAAGAAAACGAAAAAGAAACTCTACCTTATGATACATGTGTGAAACGCCGGCTAGCCAGAACAAATTTCCTCCTCCTCCTCCTCCCCCACCACCCCTTCCTCCTTTATTCTACTGTTTCGTGCTTCTTTTAACGGCTAGCCACTTTTACAGCACAATCCTTGAAGCACAGCTGAAATATCTTTAACTAAGTCATGAACTTTTCGGGCCGTTTTTCTTCCTGCTACCACCACATGTAAAGCCATTGGATTTCAAGACAAAACAAAATTTCTCTTTTGTGTATTTTACTATCTACTCCCAATGCACAGAATTCTTCTGTTTTTGACTTAATGAGATAAAAAGGTTTCACATTTGTAAATTTTTCGGGTTTTTTTCTCTAGACACACTTGTCTGTCTCTATTTTCGCTTATATGTGACTGGAGTTTACTCCTTTAACTAAGTACATTTCCGACCTCGAAGCGTCTTCTTTAGCCTACACATATTTTTATACGGCTCCTGTTTTTGAATAAGCAATTTTAAAATATAACTATGAATGTTTTAATCTGCTTTTTATGTAGATGTCCAGAGGGTCAAGTTTTTAGCAAAAAAGTCTGCACACAAATTATTGTTATAATTACGTATAAAAGATAATTAATTTTCTAGAAACTTTTTATTTTACGGCTGATTGAAAATAGCCATTGAGAAGATAGTTAAAAGTACAAGCTTTGGTTTATTTGAATAAAATAATGCAGATATTTATGTCATCCCTATTGCGAAATCTTTACAACGATTAAACTGACCGTTAATTAAAATGCCATTGATCTAATTTGATATCATGAATTTGTGATAACAGACATACTCACTTGATAAATCGGAATACAATATCAAAATTTAGGTCATATGATACTTACATGGCAAATGTAATTATCTTTCATTATGATTGAATTATGTCTGAGTTCCGCTACAGAAGACCTTTATTTAGAATGTTGTTTTAATATGTACCGCTGATTTAATTTTCGGTTATTTTTGCCATTTTATCCAATGTAGGACATATATCTATAACATGACATTGTTTTTTTAAATCATAACGAGGATGTAGTAAGAAGGGATATTTGAAAAGATTCTCTTAAACTGTTTATTTAAAAATAAAATATTCCAGTACTGACAGGAGTTCCCTTCTAACATTTTATTTTAATTAGTGTGGAACGTCAACAGCGTCATTATTTTCCCTTCACATTATATGTGCTATCCATTTTAGTTGTTGCTGCTGTTGAAAGTCTACAAGTGATGCGGTTTCGGTTATTTGGTACAGTGTTTTGGTGATTCTGTAGCAAAAATATTGAATTATTTAGTTTATAAAAAAATTAGAGAAACGAGCCCTAGCTTTGAGCATTAATGCTTTTTTTTTTAAATTTTCCCTGTTAATTGTTTAGCGTTCTCTCTTCTATTGCGCTCTACTTCTGTTGCCATCGCTGAATCATTCTAATATTTCCTAACTTTCAAATTTATTTTAAGTTTGGAAATAGGAAATTTTCAAATAGAGCAAGATCTGGTAAACAGTATGTCTAATCTAAATCCACGGACCCAAAGTTCTTCCATCGTCTTGCCAGCCGTTTTCTGCAACTTTTTTTAATCGTCGCAGAAAGTTAGAATAGTATTCTGAATTAATGTTTGGCTCTTTGAAAAATGGGCATTCATCAAAATTCCATTTTTCGTGTCGGCTTTCAAAACATGGTGCAGACATCTATTGTACATCCAAATGCTTCTGAATTATAAACCTTTTCTGGGTATGATTACCGTGTCGGCAATGCTTTTGGTCGAGAATATTTATAAACACAATCACTAGGATAGCAAAACTTTTACTATGGAAGCTGACACACCATTTCTTCACGGTTGAGCATGATGAGCGCTTGTCACCCAATGTTTACATCAGACACTCATGAATTTCCTTTGGAGTTTACTTCTATGAAGAAGAGTAAGTTCATGACATGCTGGAATTCAACACTTGCAAATTACATCCTTTCCAATGACATGGTCCAAAGGTGAAACAAGATAAAAGCTAAGCGCAAGGATCCTGAAATGTACTACTTTACAATACACAAGATCACAATTTCCAGCTCAGATTTGAGGAAGTTGGCCGGACTGATAACTTTTCAATATAACCTATGTCATTCGATTTAAATAACTAACTGGGCGGGCGTAATAAAATGGAAATATGTCTTTTAAAAGAAATTGATTCAAAGTATATGGGCAATTATAAGATGCATAAGATATCCTCAAGTATCTGAAAAGATGCGACAAGAGAGATGGGGAGTAAGTTACGTCATCTAAATAAGTAAAAGATAAACAGAAACAGGCAATTTACATTGATGTTTTTTTTTAATTACACTTTGCTGCATCTAGAAAAGAATCTTGTCAGCACCACGGTATCAGTTAATTTACTGTAAAAAGCAAATGGATTGAGGAGTTTAAAAAATATTTTTCAGCATTTTCAGTAAGTAAAAAGAAATTATGTCATCTTTTCTTCAAATGCTCGTTATCATTAAACAATTATGTAAGCAGCCAGGACTTTAAATAAATTGCAAAAAGTCAAGAAGTAAATATACTGAAGGAAATATTTATTAAAATACAAAAGTAAATAAACCTCAAAACTGTAAATAAATTATAGATATACTGTATTTGATGATATGGCACCCCCACTCTAAAAATGGCTAAAAATATTTTATGGCCCTGAACATGCCCATGAAACAGATCCGTTCGTAAAAGCAGCCCATAACAAGTGTATTAGAATAAATTAAATAAAAAATAAATAAGACGAATGAAGAGTGTAAATATTTCCTATGGAGGCGAGTAGGAGAGGAAATAGTGCTGAGCACAATTAACGAATGTTGTCAAAAAGAAGTACAAAATCAAATACGGTTGAATGGAAAAAGTATTTGTGCAAACTTGGATTCAACAACAACAAACGTTTGAAATGATGCAAACAGCGACACTGTTGAGATCTGTAAGAATATTCTGAAGTGTACTATGAGGAAACTCTTTGATCATTTCTACTAATCAATCTACTAATTATTAATTACTAATTATTATTATTAATTATTAATCTACTAAGATGCATGTGGTTACTAGAATAGGGAAAATGATATAACTTCATAAGAAGAAAGGACATTAAAAAAATTTTCAGAAATAAAAGATTTAGAAATAAAAGGTTAAGAAAGAAAGAAGATGGAGATTGGTGTTGCATTTACATTTTTGATAAGCCTAGTTGACCGTAAAGCTAGAAGAAAATTCCACAGGTGAGAAATGCGAAAGAATGAACTATACGAATAGAGCGCTTATGGTTACATCTATTTTAACAGTAAAACGGTGAGACCTAGTTGCCAATCTAGTAGTACGTTTAAATTCATGCGACTGAGATACCAAAGAGAAAGCTCTTGGGTACAATTGCTATGAAAATATAGAAAAGGCACAAGTAAGATACAACGCGGCGGTGGAAAAGGGATTGAAGCCTAGATGTCAGGGCAGGACCGATAACATTACAAACCTGTTTTGGGATTTTGTCAAGAATCTCGAGATATATAATAGGAGTACCACACGAGACGCGGCAGCAATATTTAATGCACGGCCTAATGGTATACCTATAAACGTGAATGATGGATTCTGGCGAGAAAAATTTTCTAATACGACAGAGTAAACCAACTTTGCTAGCAGCAAACCTAGCATTGATTGAATATAATCATTCCATTTCATGTGATGGAAAACGTGAAAACCTATTCTGATGGAAGACAAGAATGATTCTCTAAGATGACTAAAAGACAGCAGTTTCGTTTAGGGGGGGATAAAATTTGAAAGTCATTTCTTGCCCCATTTAACAAAAGATTGAATTTCATTTTCGAAATCAGATCTAAATTTTACTTTATTGAACTTATTTATTGAACTTACTATTAAGACAGGAGTAAATAGTTGTATAGAAATTATGCCATCAGGAAGGTCATAGATGAAGATAAGAAACAAAGTCGGTCCATGGATAAAGCCCTGCAAGACACCCACATTAATGTAAATTACATTACAGCGTTGGGGAACTGACTGAACCCGAAACGCCAATAATATTGTTGATTCTTCTTTGAACTTTATAAAGAATATCTAAATATGGTCCGGACCAGATGTGACAGAAATATTCAAAGTAGGGACGAATGGCAGACTTATAAATATGTAAGATAGATTCTGGAGTGATAAATTGTCTAGCACGACAAAGTGAACCAACCTTCTTAGTAGCAGACCTAGCTATATATTCAATATAATCTTTCCACTTCATGTCATCCTCTCCTGCAGGTTAGCATCAGCCTTGCTGATGGAAGCCAGATAGGGGTATCGCGGATTATTAATAGAGAGAAATTTCAATTTTTGGAGACGTTAAAATTAAGAAGCCATTCACTACTCCAGTTAACAGCAGATTGTCGGTCATTTTGACCTTATCGAACTGATCAGACTTACTGCCGAGATAGGAGTAAATGGTTGTGGGATCAGCATAGGTACCAATTTTAGAACTGATGTTATCAGGAAGCTCATTGACGAAAATTAAGAACAGTGTGTGAGCTGTACTTGTGTGTACAATTTTTGCATTTCTTTAAAGCATGGGCTACCAAGAATCTCTTAAATTAGTCTATCGGAACTTTTTCTAATCAACCCGAGGGCTCCAACTACAACTGGAATTATTGATGCCCTCATGTGCCACATTTTTTAGATTTTCACTTCAAGATCCTTGTATTTTGTATATTTAGTAAAAGCTAACACAGAGCAATATACAAGATGGTCAATTGTTTCTACATAATTATCACAGAATTTGCATTTTGGGAGAACGCACTTTTTCAGTATGAGTGCTTGGTAATTTCTAATTAGCAAGCATTGGCCATGTGCAGCAAGAATAAAACCCACGTTTTCAGCTTTTAGCCCTGTACTACGTAACCACTGATGGGTACACGCGGTTTTTCTACATCAGCTCGTTTGGTACGGACAGAATATTGACCATGACGAGGCTTATCTTGTCATTTCTGCATTTGATACATTGCATTTGTTTTTATTTTCAATCTTTAGGTTTGTTGCCGTTGCTGTAGGTGTATTAAGGTTTATTTGCACTTCTTCACCCACTTAGAATTCTCTTTTGAATTTGTTGACATCCTTTATTACTGAATGAAGTTTCTTATTTATTTTATGTTCTTTAACACAGATCATCATTCAGTTTTCAGTAGTTTCCAGGTATCTTTGAAGACCGATTGTTGTGACTTTGTAAGACAGTTCTAGCTGAACTAATCCTTTCCTACCTTCTCATCTGGAGACATATAAACGATCAACATTAGCTTTAGGATGATGCACGCGGGAGCAAGTGAGCAGATTTCTCGATTTGACATCAATCCGCTTCATGTTACCTATGGTCCAGTTAAGGATCTTGAAACTGTATTGCACCAAAGGAACAGCCAAAGTATTTATGGCTGATATTCTGTTTTGTGAATTGAACTCAGTATTTAACACAAGACGCGCACGCTCGTAGTATATTTTTCTGACTTACTCCTTCATTTGGGTATACTGCATTCCATCTCTTTCGATGACTCCTAGGTATTTATAGGCTTCTTCGTGTTTCTGTTCCATAATTTTTGGGACAAAATCGAGATCTATTAAGTGTGTTTCTGTAATTCACTTTTTCTTGAATATTACTTTTGCGCATTTATCTAATCGGAAATCCATACTGATGTCATAAATGAAATATTTTAAAGTATTGAGTATACCCTTCAGCTCATTGTGGTCTTTGGCAAATAGTTTGATATTATCCATGTATAGCAGGTGATTAAACACTTTCTTTTTTACTTTGTATCCATAGTTATTACTTCTTACTTCATGCGAAAGGGAGATTAAGGATAGACAGAATAGAAGGGGTGACAGGGAGTTTCCTTGAAATATTCCACGTTGGATATTTAAACAACTGGAAGTGACAACACCTTTGGTATAAAGTGGTTTTCCACTGTTCCATGTTATATTGAAGGAAATTTTTCATCAGGACTTTGTACATTTCCAAAACCTTAAGGATCCAAGTGTGTGGTACACTATTAAAGGCGTTAATATCTGCTTAGATTTTTTCCTTTTTTCTTGCAATTTTCCATTGTAATTTATATTTTATTATTATTATTATTATTATTATTAGTTAATACACTTCATTTTATATTCTCACATTAACAAGCTAATACGACAAAGAGGAAATGCTTTTTCAGCTACGCCCACTCCGCTTATACTAGGTGTCCTCTGATTGGAGGGATAGACAAATCCGAGTATGGAAAAATGGTTAAAAATAATGAAGATCCGATGCTACGGTGAATTAGCGGTGTATCTTACCATTAATCGAGTTTAAAAAACACTATTCCTTATCAAGAACTGACGAAGGTTACAGAGGCAACAAAAATTTTGTGACTTTTTTCAAAACTTTATAGTGCTATCACATGCCTACAAAAAAATATAATCATAAATAAAAACATAAATATGCAAAATATTTTTGACATCCACTTTATATATATATATATATATATATATATATATATATATAGTTCAATACAGAATATATATAGTTCAATACAGAATATATATAGTTCAATACAGAATACAATAACAGTCTGTATGATGCTTGAACACAATCTCCAGGCTTCAAGATTGCGTCGCCATTCGGTCGCCATTCGTTGTTGACATTTATGTCCACACTGCTTCCCCTTGACTCGTGGACGGAGTGATTCCTGTAGGATCCGTTTACAAAACTCTGGAGTCGAGATGCTGAAGGTAACATCAATTAGCTAAGTGATAAACTTTTTACTTGTATTATACATATATATATATATATATATATATATATATATATATATATATATATATATATATATATATATATATAGCATTCTTAACGGATAAGTACAATTTTATAAGTTTTTTATTTTGTTTTTGTAATCTTAGAATTTTTCTTTTCTACACTCTTTTGGTCCACAAAAAAGGAAAATTATAAGAACATCAATTTTATCAATTTTCATTTTTAAAAAGTTGCCTGAATTTTTCATATGTGAATGGCTGATTCTTCCAAGGAGTGATGTTAAAACTTTTGTTATGGCTTTGCTAGTCTATGAGAGACGCAACCAATTCCTCGTATGATGAGTTGCATTAGAATGCCTACTCTGTGAGTTTTAGGTAAATTATAAATTATGGGTTTTTAAGGGTGGCATTCTATTTATAGCATAAATTGTCCTTATTACTAATTTTCTAATTGCATTATTAATTTTTTTTCTTTCTGAAATTATTTTACGGTCGTCTATTTTCTCATATGTGTTAGCATTGCTGAGTAGTATTCTATTTTTTTCATTGTATGTATTCTTGTTCACGATAACGATTGCAGTCCGTTTGTACGAGGAGATGATGGAAATTTTCTTATTTTTAGTTAAGTTTCTTGTCGCTTTTGAAGGCAAAAATAATTTCAGAAATGCAGAAATTTAATAATGAAGTATTTTGTAGAGGACGTTACTCAGAATTTTTCACGTTGTCATTCAGTTGCCAAACACTGTTCTGATATATAGAAATTTATATATGATATTCTCTCTCTCTCTCTCTCCCTCTCTCTCACATACAGACACACATGTAAAAAATTCTCAGAATTAATCTGTAAAAAAAGACAATATGTACAAAAGAAAAAAGACAATAAGAAAACTGTATGTATTTTTAGCCGACGCATTGCGTCCAATGCGAACTTTTTCAAGGCAAAAAACGGAATTAATTTATTTGAACAAATATATATATATATATATATATATTCCAATCATATATATATAATATATATTTCAATCATATATGTAATATATATATATATATATATATATATATATATATATATTTCAATCATATATATATAATATATATATTTTCAATCATATATATATATAATATATATATATTTCAATCATATGTATATATATATATATATATATATATATATATATATATATATATATATCAGTCAAGGTGGAACTTTTAACATTTGCAGAAGAATTACTATTTTATGAACCAAAAACAAGTAGTAACAGGAAAATCGAAAATGTCTTATATTAGCAGCACATTCAAAGAAACCATTTCACGACAATATCTATGGGAGCCTCATTATTAAGAAATTTTTTCATTTTGCAGCACGAACTTCATTCATTATTAAGCCATTAGATTGCAAATTAGTTTTCATAAATCGGACACAAAAACTCAGACTTTTTTAATGCGCATTTATTGTGTGCTTGGAAGGTGCTTCACTGTAGCATTCACCATGAGAAAGCAAACAAAAGGTTATATTGATTGCCATAGAAATAATAAAATTATATTAACTTTCCCGGTAATTTCTACGAATCCCCTTGATCAAAATTATTCTTATTTTTAAACGGTTGAAAATTTATTTTCAAAATCAAAATGTTTGAATTAACATTTTATCCTGAAAGCAAAGTCATTATCATTATATAGAATGATAATTGTATCAGAGAATATAAATAATACAAAATATATTTTGTAGATCTTAGTAATAGTGATAGATGACGAGAAAGCACAACCGATACATGTATATGTATTGATTGCATTTAAATTAGGAATAAATTATAGCGTATAGATGTTGATAAAATATAAGTCGTTGTGGACTGTCTGCTTTGTCCAAGATTTTCATTTAGTGCTATTTGGTTATCTTGATACAGAATACATAAAGTAAAAACTAGAGGTAGACTTAATTTAAGTTTGCCTTGATGAACACAGAGCTACTAGTATTATATTTTTATAAATGAATTTTGTAAATAAAAAGGTGAAAGAAAGCAAAAATATTTTCATAATTAAGCTGATACTGATTGTTTAGCAATCTAGTCACACAAATTGTAGATGAAATTTTGATCTGAAACGATAAGCTAGCAAATGTCACTGTGAAACTCATGATGTTTTCGCAAACAAAATCATTCGTATTAAGTTGTTTAAATCTCATATTTTTCTCAATAGAATTGCCAGGAGGTTATGAGTTTTGCGAAGTTTGATCCGATTAAAGTCATTTCTTCAAATCGTATTTGATTGCGAAAATGATGTAATAAATGGAATAAGCCTTTAATAAAAATTAAAAAAAGAAACAGTAACAGATATAGTAAATAAAAGTTTAGGAAAAATTTTACATCTTTATGTTCAAAAAGAGTGTAAGTGAAATAATAAAGGCCGATTATCGTAAATGATTTGCAATCACTAAAGAAAGATACACCACAAAAAGAATTAAAAAAACTAGTTCGGTATCGGTCTTTTCGCTAACGGAAAATGATAAAATAAAAATCTAAATTGTTTTTTCATTTAAAATAATTTATTTATTAGAAAATATATCCAGTTTAAGTACAAAAGGATTTATAAAATTTACTTCAAATGGGAGCACATTTCGGCTACTTAGTTGCCGTTTCTTGACACTTAAGGAAATCAGCCCACGTGACACAGATCTCCATTTCAATTTAATTCATTTTGATTGCATATGTTTATTTAATTAAATGGCAGAACTAAAAATATTTTCAACAAATTTTTTTAAAAATAGATTTAGAATAATTTTATTTGTTACCGAATAATTTCCGAAAAGTTCAATAAAACATACAATTATGTGATATTTTTATGTTTTAAAAAATGAATGAGTTTTTTGCCGAGAAATTAGTCGTACCATTTTCCCTCTCATTCTACTCCGTGCCATATTTGTGTTATCTTGATACAGAATACATAAAGTAAAAACTAGAGGTAGACTTAATTAATTTAAGTTTGCCTTTATGAACACAGAGCTACCAGTATTATATTTTTATAAATGAATTTTGTAAATAAAAGGTGAAAGAAAGCAAAAATATTTTCATAATTAAGCTGATACTGATATATATATATATATATATATATATATATATATATATATATATATATGCAAAGAAAAGATTGTATATAGTGTATATATATATATATATATATATATATATATATATATATATATATATATATATATATATATATATATATATATATATATATATATATATATATATATATAAATAAAGAAAAGAAAGAAAAAAAACAGTGAGATATATAATCAGGTGTTCTTATTGATAATTTTTATTTTTATTTTTACAAAACAGTGCTCAATGTAAATTTACAGAGCATAAATATTAAATATTATAAATTAATTGATTTAAAATATATTTTTTCGCTATAGTAAATTAAAAGCATTAGTTCTGTTTCATCTTCAAGAATTTTCGCTTGAAGATGAAAACAGAACTAATGCTTTTAATTTAATTATTTAATTAAATTTGAAGTTTTAGCTTCAGTTTTTGAAACATGGTTATTACTGTGTAGCGAAAAAACATTTTAAATCAGTTAATTTATAATATATATATATATATATATATAATATAATATAATATAAATATATATATATATATATATATATAATATAATATAAATATATATATATATATATATATATATATATATATATATATATATATATATATATATATATAGAGAGAGAGAGAGAGAGAGAGAGAGAAAAAGCTTGAGTATCGTTAGACATGGTAGACTATAACGCTGCTAAGTTTCAATGTTTATCACTGAAAACGGTGCGATGTTTTAGAAGGGTGTGCTGTGTGGATATCAAAGAGTCAATAAACATTTTTTACTCAAATGTTTTAGCGATGGAAGTTTTCCAAATCTATTTTAACGTTTGTAGTTGTTGTTATAGACAAATAAGTTTAGTTTTGAACAAAAAAATCACCAAAGAATAAAGGAAAAAATCTCAATGAAATCAGGTGTAATGTAGTTCATCATAGTATGCTAAAAAGCCATAAGGTAAATGAGAAAAAATGAGAAGAAAAAAAGACAAAGAAAATACGAATCAAGTCTTATTAAATATTTTATGCGATGAAAAAAATTTCGTAAGAAAATTATCAAAACACGTTGATATGATTTTGAAAGTGAGTTTAGCAGCTGGAGGGAGGTTGGAACCGAAACAATGGCGAGAAGCCCGCAGATACTGAGTGCCGTTCCCCGACGTCGTGATGGCAACACCAACAAAAAAGCTCCAACATCATGTACAAGAAATAACCTCCGAGAATTTCGAATGGAATGTAGCAGATCATTTCCTCTCTTTTTATGCCAGTTTGTGCTCCGAGATAAACTTCACTGAGTTTCGGGAGATAAAAACAAGACGAATAAACTATCGAAAACGTCGACGTGCGCATACGTATGTTTAAGCGCACACTTTTGTGTGAATGTATGTGTATGTATGTGTATGTATGTATGTGTGTGTGCGTGTATCTGTCTGTGAGTGAGTGAGATAGAAAGAAGGAGAGAATGGCTATTTTCTTATGGGACAGCTTGGAAATGTGTAGAGAATTTACAGAATTGATGAATTCACTATTATGTATGGCAGGCAAAAGAATGGAAGAACGCAAAATGCCTCGCCTCGCCCACTTCCAACAAAAGCAAAAGAAAAGAGATAGGGGAATATATGCGTTTTGAAGATCATACATGCATGACCTTGGGTTAAATGTGGTATTTATTAAATGTTTGTACACGTAAGCACGGATAAACAAACACAATCAATATACATTTTGAAAACATGTAACTGAATATTGGAAACACGAATTGTCAATGCAGTCTCTCAGTATTACATAATTACACGATTATTTGCAATCTAATATCACCAAGGAAAATACCGTGAGATTATTTCCAATTTTACCTTAGCAATTTTTATTAACTTTTGTATAATAGATCAAAATACTTGGGTTTCAAAGAAAATAATAATAAAATGTCCAAATTCGTAAATACTTATCTTATCAAGTAGAGTTAATATTAGTAAATATTAGTTTATTTATTAGTTATTTTAATTTTCTGATATAATTCAATTTAAATACACTTTATCAACCATTTGCTTAGTATTTAATATGTGCCTCAGTATAAATACTGAAGCATATATTAAATACGAATATAAATCTATTACAGAAAACACCTTTCGTTTAAATTTTTATCAACTCCCTAAATTTTGCATTTGTCTATATCTATGTTTAGTTATAACACGTCAATATATCTGCGTTTAGTTATAAGAAGTCAATACTAGTGGAAAAAAAATTAAATTCCAATTCTATATCTTGAACGAATTTTAATTCTGACTTGACCAAATCATTTTAATTGAATGCAGCTAACAGCATAAGAAAGGAGGTTCCCTGGTCGTACTTTTTATACACAGCATGTTTGCATTAATTTTGATATATTCATAATATTTTGAAAAATGTAGAACAGTGCTAATTGTCTAATTTGATTCACATATACAATAAAAATAATATAAAGAATACAACAACAACAACAACAACAACAATAATAATAATAATAATAATAATAATAATAATATAAAGCTTATTTTGACAGCTCTGAAAAGGAAAGATAAATAAGACAGGAAAATAACTCGTCAAAACTAAAGACTGTATCAACGTGTCTAAGAAAGGATTTGATGCATAAAGAAAGTATAGTAATGAGAGATTGATTATGACAGTTGTAGCTGAATTAACAAAAACAAATGTCGGATCAAGAAAGTCTGAAAATTTAAACATAAATGGGAAAACAACTCAAGAGAGAAACATAAAAAATTACAAATGAAATTTCATGGGTATGGTTGTGCAGAAGAAACTTCAATAGAGAAACAAAATTATCATTCAAAACAGACAAAACATATATATAATATACTTGTTCTGAACAATCTCTATTAAGACTGATATAGACAGGATATATAAAAGAATATATCAAATCAGCCCAGAAGAAGTACAAAAATAGATACGACTGGGTAGGAAGAGTTATTTAATAGTAATTATGCAAATGACATCGATTTGATCATACAGAAAAATTGAAAATCTGTGGAAGTAGTAATACCATCTGGACAGCAGTATTACTAAAATAAACAAGAATACTGAGAAAATGCTGGAGTAATGTGGAGATGTGTTGACCAGATACTGCTGGTGAAAACACAATATATATATATATATATATATATATATATATATATATATATATATATATATATATATATATATATACACACACACACACACACACACATATATATATATATATATATATATATATAATGCAAGAAAGAAACTAATCATATCGATTGTTAAATAATATACAAGTTTAATTTATTCGTTACATAATACAATCGTGAGAGAAGAGATTCTACTGATTAAGGTATGCTACTAATGCAAAAAATATAATAATATTGTTCATGAGATATGAGACAGTATTTGCAATTGTTGCTATTATTAGATAAATACAATCTGAAGTTTTACCCAAATATTATTTAAAACCAGGATCAAAACATTTTAAATAGTAGTTTCTGAAATTACGCCATTTTAATTTTTCAATGTTAAATTAAAGTATTTTAATAAAAATATAAAACTTCAGTTGAAAGTTAAAGAATCGCGAAAAAGCTAGTATTTTTCAAGATGTATCTGAAATTATTCGCCTGTCAACAAGAATCAAACGGTCTAATAAAACAGCTCAATAAATCTGCACTGCAAATAGTGAAGTTAATTTTCTTAGTCTAGATTCAAAAGTTTTGTCTTGATTTGATTTATATATATATATATATATATATATATATATATATATATATATATATATATATATATATATATATCACATGCTAGCCCTGAAATTGTATAGCCCTATTAATAGGAAATAATATCAATAAAACAAAGATAATATAAAAAAAAATAATTAAGATTAACAAAACCTCCAAATGTTGCATGACTCTTCATCACAAACTCGGTTACTCATCCTTGATGGCATAGCATAGTCGAGTGCGTTTAGGTCTGAGCTGAAAGAGGGCCTTGATGAACTTCTTGGTTGTGTGAGTGGAAACAGTCCTTAATCTTACATATGCCCTTTCGCACCAGACAGTCCTCAATGACACAACAACTATGTTTGAGATGCATTAAGGGTTCATCTGACACAGTTTTCTCCTTTTGAGAAGCCATTTTCTATGATATTTCTGAAAAATAAGCGCGTATGAGATGGTTGGTGGGAAATATTAGATACATTTTACTGCAGTTTTGCTCCTCCATCCTATATTTTCTTAGTTATAAGCAAAAATGTGTTTAGTGCGGAAAAGCAAAAGATACACACGTGCACGCGTGCCCGCACACGCGCACACACACACACACATACATTATACATATATATATATATATATATATATATATATATATATGTGTGTGTGTGTGTGTGTGTGTGTGTGTGTGTGTGTGTGTGTGTGTGTGTGTGGCGATTCTACCTGGGCTCATAACCGTCGCCAGAAGGTCTTCTCAGATAATCACGTTTCCTCTTGCGAAAATAACGTGAACAAATTTTAATGTGCTACTTTTTACTCTTAGTCCTCGCACTCACGACTCAAAGGCCGCTCTCCCATTTTGAACAGCCCGGCAATGGGACTGTTCTGGATCATTACAATTTTTAAGAGAATTTATTATATGCATAATTTAGGGTATAAGAAAAACTAAATATATTTATCTACAATTTTCATGGCGGAAATTTAACACCTGAGTAAAAATAGCTATGAAACAAGTATAAAACTTAATTTCATGGTCAATATTTTTTGTTATTTGTCAAGCTATTGTCAGCTAATTATCTTTAAAATCAGAGTAAATTAATTATTCCACATCAACGCAAGGTAGTGCAATTCTTAGGCAAAATTTCTAAATGTTTTCTAATATGTTTGCGTATGTATCTGTCTGTTAGTGTATGATTCCCTCCCTCCTCTCTCTCTCTCTCTCTCTTCCTCTGTCACCTTCCCCGTTTATTGTTTTGTATTAACGGCATCGAGCGACGATATCAAATAATTTGTCGTAGCCATTTTAGCCTATTTATTGTCTGTCCGAATCGTCCAAAACGCACACAAACATGAATCTCTATTTTTATTCTAAATTTTAACAATATAATGAAGGTTAAAAATTAAAGTCAAGATTTAAAGCTATGAAGATGAAACAAAAAGGTATTCTTTGAGAAGCAGATTTAAAGTCAAACATACATTTCGTTTATTTTTTTGTGGAGTAAACCACCTTTTCGCTATGATGCCGTCAACATTTCGGCCACACAGGTCCTTATATCAAGAAAAGGCGCTTTTTAAAAAATCTACATCTTTCAGTATCTCTATTAACATATATTTCCGTACCGAAAATAATTTAAGCATATATATATATATATATATATATATATACAAGGTGACCCCCAAAAACGGGAACGGTCCAATAAAACCAAGCGTGATGGAAGAAAATTATTTTATTCATAGTCATTGAAACCTTAAAACATGCCATTTAAGAAACAATGATGGAATTTTCATTTTTAAAAAATTACGTCCTGTAGATGGCGTCCTCCTGTACGAATGCATTCTTGAAATCTGCTGTTGAGATTCCTCACTGACTGCTGCAACATCTCAGCTGGGATACTGTGAATTTCATCTTGAATTCTAAATGGTGAAATATTTACTTGCTCAAGGTCACTGTCTCGCAGTGTTGCCACTTGCTCATGTCTGGCAATACGGACTTCAAAAATTCCCGTTTTTTGGGTCACCCTGTATATATATATATATATATATATATATATATATATATAGAGAGAGAGAGAGAGAGAGAGAGAGAGAGAGGGAGAGGGAGAGAAAATTTAAAACAGTTTCTATACATTTTTGTCTTAGTAAATTATTTTCTCTTTTATTTAAAGTGGCATTTTTTAAATTGAAATTATATTCAAACTCAATATGGTGAGCAACTAATGAATTGATTGTGTTATTTTATAAAAGATCTCTTTGTGTTCATTTTAATTCCTAGAGATTTCGAGGTTTGTGGAAATTATTACAGTTGATAAAGTAAATTCCTTCTTTAAGTTTCGTATTAATTAAATCTTCTCTTGTTTTAAAAATAATTGTAACAAATTATATGTTAAGTTTAGATAAATTCTTTTCAGTTGTAGTTGTAATAGAATTAGTGGGTAGAACAATATATTTTGATTCCTTCAATGTGTCAGAATGGTTCACTCTTCTATTTTGAAATATTTTACAAGACTTGTGTTTCGCGTTGAATATAAAATAATTAGGGTATTGCAGCAACTTGAAACCATTTTCAATATATTTCTCATCTTCTTATAAATATTTATGGCTACAAATTCTGACTGCTCTTAAATAGAATCCGATAATTATTCCCGATTTTATTTTGTCATTATGATGATAATAGAAAATTATGACATCATTTTTATTAATTGATTTGCGACGGGCACTTAGTTCTAGGTCATTGTCGGTACTGTGTAACAGGATATCTAAGAAAGGTAAGGTGTTATTTGTTCCTGCTGTATGCTCGACTTTGTTTAGTTTATCTGTAAGGTTAGGTAATGTAACTTTGTAGAGATATATTAATAGAGCGTCATCGATATGTGGGAAATATGTTGATTGTTTAAATAAAATAACCTGAAATGGGCCAGATTCAAGACATTCTAAGAGAATACACGCTAAAATCTCACTCAGACGCGAAAACTTTGGCAAATTCAAATTTATATTTATAAAAATTATTGTTTAAAGGTGAAATATCCTTGACTGGTAATGAGTCGGTAGTTTTTATTGGTAGGAAAGGTTTATTTTACTGCGTGAGATGCTTTGTTAAAAGATTTAAGTATTACACTATATATATATATATATATATATATATATATATATATATATATATATATATATATATATATATATATATATGCGTGTATGTATGTGTGTGTATATATGTGTGTCACGTGGAAATGTCTATTATTTTAGATGTGTCAACAAATTCATGTTACACTGTCAGTTACTGTTCTCGAACGCTTTTTTTGTTGACGGACATTTTGTAGAAAAAATGTTAGCATTTTCATCTTTATTCTTTATATGCTCTCCTTCTCTCTTACCACACACACGTGCGCGAATACACACATGCATACACATATGAATTTATCACAAAATGGGACTTTTGAATACTACCCTTGTGAACAGATCAATTGATTATTCAACGATTTATTTCATTGCATACGATACAAACCTTTCTTTCACAGTTTAAAATTAGTATTTAAAAAAAGAAATTAATTGGTAAGTAAATATTTCATCTGGTTTAGTTGTTTGTAATCCATAGATGACCAGCAGTAAATTGAACATTGAGGCTTTGGATCATGTGATTTGCACACAAGGGATTAGCTGATATGACTGGTAATTGAAAACCGGGTCTCCTCAGGCAACACGGAATGAAAACCAGCAACAACATTCTCTTCAGAGATTTCATTGACGCATATAGAGGCAACATTTTAATCAGTGGAGGCACCTAAATTCATTTCTGAAATAGATTCAGATAGAAATTCATTTTGGAAGAAAAAGCAACGAAACAGTAAAGTACAGGAAAAATTCCACAAAACATTCTACAAACAACAAAGATATTGTGAGAATGTGAAGTGGATAGTCATAGCCATTATTTTGTCAAGCAAGGACAAGTACTTTAAGGCAAGTTTCGTGAGTGTTAATCGATTAAATTCTATTTCAAATGATATTTATAATCTGAAAAATTAGGAAACCGTCGAGTTAATAATGGTTTTCCAGAGTTTTAGATGATTTTCTAATTTTCGAAATATCAAGCAAATTTTCTGCAACGAGGATACATGAATTATGCCAGAAATTTATGTATTATGACTATAAGAGAGGAATTGTATTAATCAAATATATGTTTCTGTTGTCTATATCTTTTGGGTTTATTTATACTTAATTTGCTTGCGTAATAAAACCTGATACACGTCAAAAATAATATTTTTTAGGTTTAGATATTACAAGATATAATACTCATCTAAAAATAAGTATATCTTGAAAATTTTTAACACTAGTTTTATTGTGAAAACACAGATTTGCATAATAAAATTTGATATCATGTATATTAAAAGTATTGTTTTATGCTGATAACATTGGTTCAATTGGGTAACCTATAGAGTTCCTTTTGTTTTTCCCGTTAGAAGACAGTGGGGGTTACAAAACTTCCTTTTAAAAGAAAACTTTTGATTGTATAGCGATATAACTTTTGATTGTATTATGTCGTAAAGGTGTGCATTTGTTATAAAAAATATCAAAATTGGCACATTTTGTTTACTGATCTTCACAGTGAAGATAGAAGAAAATAATAGAAATTTTAGGAATATTGTGCTTTTTTTTTAATTTAAGAGCAGTAAAATAAGAGTTAAATGCAGAAAAAAGATTTGTGCAGTTCCTTGAGAATATACTTTGAATAAACGTCTCAAAATTGGTTTTCTAAGTTTTGAAATAATGCTTCGCGGTTAAGCAGACCAGTTGAGGTTGATAGCGATAGTGATCGGAGCTCAATTACAGATGTTACTTGAGACTAAACAACGTTATAATATGTGATAGCTAACATGCACAAGATACTCAAAATGAACGTTAAAATCATTTGCGGCAATTATAAGAAATTATTTCATAAATATTTTACAAGGGTCCAAATACTTTTTCCCTCCATTGTGTATGAAATCATTGTTTGATTGTTGTTTCTAACCCTGGAATTGGCAATTTAAACAAAAGTACTTCATTACTACGAATATTAAGACAATATGTTGAATCATTTTTCCTGTCACACTTTGTCTTTTTTAAAAGCTAATAATGAATGTACTTATTTTCACTTTATTAATAAATAAGATGCACACAGTATCTTGCGAATAAATAATTTATTTTTAACAAGAAAATTGTATTTATACCACAAAAGTGAATAATCTGGCAAAAGGAAAAATCCGAAAATCCTAAAGTTTTTTAAAATAAGCATTAAAATGCACTTGTGTCGAGTCATGAATAAATTCTTCGAAAAGTACAAGTATTATTTCAAGAGAATGTGTCAGAAAATAAGAATATTGAACATATAGTGGACATCAGCTATGAATTTGCAATAACATCTTTACTCTTATTTCTGTTTTTAAATACAGAGTAAATGAAATGTGGTTGGTTTGGAACAAAAGTTTATGGCGTTTTTAAGAGAATTTCGAACAAAGTACTTAGATATTTGTACATAGATTTATTCAACAACATATATACCATTTTGTTCCACTACCTTTCGTCATCTTTGAGACAGCTTCATGATTCCATCCTCTCATAACTTGGTATCTTTCTGAATGATGAACTGGTGTGAATGGTTTTTACAGACTTCCAGTGAATTGAAGTACTTTCCATTAAAAGATTTTAGTAGAGAATATGACCAATAATTGAGCATATTTTATTCTATGTAGTTTTAATAAAGAATAAAAAACAGAACCAAACATACACTAAAAGTAAGGTTGAAGGGTCATTGGAAAACTGTAATCTAGAGATAGACGATGAAATTAGGAATATCTGATCACGTGTAGAGAGAAAAGTGTGTTGCCTATGGAATAAATTCAAAATAATAAATAACTATACTGGAAGACAATTAGCGCACATGCTCGGCTCTGATGAATTTTTCAGTAGGCCTAGAATAGAAATCGATTCATAATTAAGAAGGTAAAAAACAATAATAAAATATTTTTACCATTTAATAATGCTACAGTTAAGATAAAATTCATATACTTTTGTTCATTTGAAGAGACCAGCGACACCAAAAGGCGAATTCACTATGATTAATAATAAATTAAAGATATAAATAATGGTTTAAAGACAAAAACGAGAACAATTTATCTCGTATATTGAATAAAGGGTTCATTTTGAAGTTTTCTGAATGTTACGAAAGGACAAAGTCTACTGTAGACGATACGTTGTGAGTACAACAATCTAAATAACGATACTGTGCACGTTGTACTATTTTTTCAATATTCATTTTTGATTATATATCTATTCAATCTCTAGTTTTCTCATCAACTCCAAATAAGATCATTTGAAACTTTTGCACACATCTGATATATGAGAAAGTAATGATCTCCAGCTGACAAATACTAGACATTTATCGCGTTTCTTTCAAATGTTTTGCATCATTTATTGTTCAGGCTGTTTTACTATCACCAACTACCTTTTAGCTTTCCTTCACTTTTGTTACTTATTAGCATACTTTGTCATACCGACCACAGTAATTGTCTCCAAATTTATATATATATACTGAACTTAGTAAACTTGAACTTTTCTTAAATAAACTGTACGAAGCCATTAAAACATTATAAATGCGGAAGCGTTTCACTATATTATAAGCTATTTAAATTCGATATTTTAAGTATTAATCAGTCGATAAAAGAATTTTATGTATTAGAACATTTCATAGCAGAATATTCCAATATTACAATTCAGAAATTCAGAGAAAAAAAGAAAACATATGTCTATTAAAACTGCCAAGTGTGTCAGCCATGTAAGGTTGTATGTGTCATTATAAAATCATTAAACATGATTCAAAATAGAAAAAAATAACTTCCTTTTAACGTATCTACAGATTTGTCTAATCCCAAATTATATAATTTGTTGAACGGTATCCAAAATTCATGTGTCGTGAAATATGAATATTTATTAAAATATCCCATAAAAATCTATAGAATCCTTTGTATAACTCTTCAAATCACTTTCGCTTTGAAGAATTTACTCAAATGTATTTTCCCGTATTGTTTCTTCTATTCATGAAATGGCTACAATAACTCTGTTTTTATAAAGAAAATATTTTTGCAACCCTCGATTTATAAAATATACATGCTACATTGAAAATTATGAACTTTATAAAATTAGTAATATTTTACAAATGATGTAATAATAATAAAATTAAAGAAATAAAACGAACATTAAGAATTTATGTTTTTATTCCTTATAATGCTTTGCGGGCATGGTCGTCTTAGTTTATGTCTGGAGTTCTTTTTTCTTCCCCCTTTTCGTCTAACATTCCTTTAATTCTCTACCCCAACGTCATACAATCGTTGTCTTGTGAGAGAGTCTGTTTCTCTGCCATACATGTCAGCGTTATGTAGTAGGATTGTCATGTGTTGCAGATCATATAATATCATAGCTGTTTTACTGATAATGAAACACGCATTGCTGTAGGTTGTACAGAAAACATAAGCAATCAGAAATTCATATACAGATAAGAGAGAGGACAGTAAGATATGAAAGAGCAGATTATGGTGCCGGTGATTATTTGATAGCTTTGTTTTATGACAATACTTCCTGGAAATATTCCATCGCACATTGGATCGATTTTCAGAATGGTTTCATAAATATTAAACTTCAAACATAGGTAAATAACCCTTCCATGAAACGAGTTCAATAATACAGTTTTCGTAGAAACATGAATTATGTTCCTGCAAAATCTGAAAAATAAATTTGATCTTACCTATCGTTTTTAAGATATAAAAGTTATTACAAAATAATATTCTGTTACTCTAATTTAAAAAAACACACACACAGAATATTGATAATTTTAATGAGACTTCTTAAATATCTCTTAGATGAAGTATTGTCAAATATGAACATTTTGACAAGTATTGTATTAATTTCAATTAGAACTCAGACCTGCATTCGACAATCGTTAGTAAGCAATGCAGATATGAAATAATCGATAAGCCTTTAGTGAAATTCTAAACTCGCATTGTTCGTGAAACCTATTCGTTGTAGTAATGCAATTTCCATATGAAGACGAGGAAAATGTGTTGCAGATTTGAGTCTCACTGAGGACATACTTTTTATTTCAGATCTAAGTTGCGTATTAATGGCCATAGCAAGAAGGCCTGGAATTGAGATAAAAAGTAACTTTTCCTTTTCCTAAGTTCACCCAATACAAGTCGCAAAAACCAGTTAAAGTAGAGGGTAACATAATCGAGTGTGTGTTATAAAGTTAAGTCTAGGAAGTAAGGAGTGAAGATTACGAGGATATGGTGTGTAAATAACGACTGACCATAGACTTTAATTGGTTAAGATAGTAATATGCGAATAAGCTTCCACACATGCCTTGTTCGACAAAGCAGCTGTTCTTGGGGAAAAAAAACTTTCAAAGTCGAACACTCTACTTCCCAAATGGGGAATGGGAGTAATTCAGTAGTGTAGATGTAGCAAGGCGGATTTTGACTGTAAGGGTCTGAGTTGGTGGCATTAAAAATGGAGCTCGTCTGAACATTTGCTATGGAAATAATAATAGAGTAACGTCACGTCTCTGGGAAAGGGACTGTGGGATTATTCCCCACAAAGCCGCGTAGATAATTTTGAACTCTATCAAGACTGTGAGGATTGGGCAGTTTCAACCCAGATATGGCAGCGATACTTTTTTTTTTAGTTTGATAAATGAAATTAAAATGAAAGTAATACTAATCAAAATAATTATAATAATAATTTATAATTTGGTAAAAATTTCTTTTTTTCTATTTTTTTTTTTTTTTGGATTATTTAAATTTTATTTTTTGCCAGTATTGAAAACAAATTTATTTTCGTAACATTGCATCACTATTATCCTATGCCTAGCTAATCCGATTCGCAACCCATTCACTCGTTACAATTTACCAAAAGAACCTGTCCTCAATCAATCCTCTATTCAGCATAATACCTCATACACTCAGGGGGCCTACAAAAACGCACCCATTGACATGAAAATTTGAAAATTCCATGAATTGTTGACGTCGATGATACGAAAAATAAAATAAAAAATAAAATAATCTTTGTTTACAACCAAAGCAAACCTTTACTTTAGCAGGCATCTTATTTTCATAGGTTTATTCGTATTACGTAATTTAGCGCTATAATGACATGAGTCGTGACGTAATATATTGATAAACGTTCGACCAGCTTCACGAGAGTTTTTTTTATTAACGGATATTTATTGCATAAAAATACAATTATGGCACAAGGCCAAAAAGGGGGGGGTTGAGGCTGGTCTTCACCAACTATCCTCCACCTAGCCAATCCGATTCACGACGCATTTACTCATTACAACTTGACCACTCACCACGAAAACCCGTCCGTCACCAATCAATCCTCCATAATACCACATCCTCTCAAGGGGAACCTACGAAACGCGCCCCATTCCATAAAAAATTAATGATAATAAACTATATGTACAATTCTAAAGATGAAAAATGAGAGGGAAGGGAGATGAACCCAATAACAAACCAAACATGAACACAAAGTGAACTAAACATAACTGATGCCAGCAGGGTCCGTCCAACCCTCAAGAAGGAGAGAGGCCTCTGTATTCTGCGCATTGGACAAAATCAAGAAGCTCTCTCACTAAGGGAGTGGGAAAAGGAGAAAATATATACGGACTTGGGAAAGAAAAAGCTGACCCAGTCAAGATAAAAAGGGTCTAAAACAAACTGGGGAGGTTGTGAATCTCAACTTGGATCATAACCAAAGATGCAGCCAGGAACAGGCCAGGAACAACATCTACTCACACTAACCAGGCACACAAAGGCCTGTCCAATCCAACCAGGGGGAGGGCTCCACAGGAAACCACCCCGATGCGACGTAGGTTGACCCAAAAGAGAAAATCAAAGCTAGCCCCGCTCAAACGAACCAAGCTCGCCCCAGTCACCCACCCCTCGCCAAAGACTGACGAATGCAAATGCTCTCCATCAGTTCCAATCCCCATCCCGAGCCGATGCTCAAAGAATCGGACCAGATCCTGGTGAGAAAGACAATCGCCTCGCAAGACCCCCTTCCGTCGCGTCGTCCAAATCACCACCCGGGCCGCGGCCAGCAGCAACAGAAACACCATTCGTTTCACCCCAGAACACGGGGGGCGACACATTGTCACACGTGTATGCGCGATCAATGAGCATGAGCTGTTCGGGACCGAGACGAGCCGTCAACTCGCCGACATGGTCCCATAAGGGGCGGACCCGGGGACAACGGTAGAAGGCGTGCGAAGCCGTTTCCTCTAAACCAAGGTCACACCGTTCACAGTCTGGTAAATCCACTAAGCCCCATATGAAGACCATGTCATTGAGAGGCAGCCGATTCCGAGCCAATCGCGAGGTAAGCGAAAACTCGGGGTTACTGAGATAATCCGCCGCTGATGCCCAAGAGCAGAAAGCGCGAAACTCCTCCCCCGACAAGTCGAGCCGCTCACGTAGAGGGTCCTACCCCCTTCACTAATTAAGGATAGAAGACCTTCTTAGGCTGTGAAAGGTCATTGGACCAAGGAACAGCCAACAAGCCAGACCGACACTCACGAAAGAAATCCGATTGAACAAGAGGTTTATGATGGGGGGACTGATAGTAAGGAAAGGGAGCGCGCCCCTAATAATCCCCGCCATAATCGAATCTCCTGTCAATGCACGGCGTAGGAAAGCCAACCTCGAGGCTTTTTTGTGGCTTACCAAGTGTGGCATTCCTAGCCCCCTCCCATGACACGGACGTTGTGCACAGATTCCTCTGTCGACCTGATGCTTGCGTCCCCTCCACAAAATGGAGGATAGCGAGCGCTCGAGCGGCTTCCTATGGTCTTTTACAGAGAGGAAGTACGGACAATCGATAAAGGACAATCAGGAAATGCCCTTCACGGACAACCTCCGTTGACGCCAAATCTAACCGGCCGCGTTGACATTTGCTCGTACTTCAGACCAATTTTTCTCCAGCTGGAGGTCGGGTCCAAACCACACTCTAAGAATGCGGACAGGACCGTTCGTCCAACCGAAGGACCCCGGAAGATCAACCCCCTTTCAGGCACCTAACCGCAATCCGGACGACTTGTCGCGGTTAATCTTGGCCCCTGTCACCTTTTCGTATCGATCAAGCACCTTCAGTACCACCTCAATGTCGCTGCGGGACGACACGAAAGCAGATACGTCATCAGCGTACGCGGAAACCTTGGCTCGAGCCCCTCCAGGAACAGCGATTCCACGTAGGGCCGGACTGCACGTCTTGTCTCTCAGCCGACGAAGGAGAGGCTCCAACGCCAAAACATAAGGCATGGGCGACTGTGGACAACACTGACGAACCGACCTAAACAGCGCAAAAGCGCCCTACAGCTTCCCGTTCACAAGTACCACAGCACTGGGGGAGCGATACAGGAGGCTAACCCAGCGGCAGAAGTCGGGTGCGAATCCGGCGGTCTGCAGGACAGACGCTAGGTAGCGATGGTCAACTCTATCAAATGCCTTGGACTGATCTAAATTGATCAGCGCGGCCTTATCGTTCGGATCAGATGCAGCTTGCTCTGAATTGTTCAGATCCCCCCCCCCACACCACCACCAAGAACAAGTCTGCTCCGGACCCAACAGAGACTCGGCAACTGAGTGCAAACGCTCCTGCAGGATCTTGGTCAAAATCTTTAACTCTGTGTTTAGCAGAATTATGGGCCTGTAATCATCTAGTTTTCCCTCACCGCTTGCCCTCTGGAAAACAGGTTAGGGACGGATCCCTGCCGAAACCAGTTGTTGGACACGAATTTCAAAATCGGGACAAAGATGTGCGACAGCCTCAAGTACAATTCATAGGGCAAACCATCCAGACCGGGCGACTTGCCTCTGCTGACCTTCTTCAATCTCTCTCTCGTAGCTAGCCGCTTCAGTCGGCGAAAGCCGAGGAAAGTCAGCCAAATAGCTGCGAAACTCGTCCTCACGAAAACCAGGCTCCTTGGTAAACCGGCTCTCGAAATGCCGCCGAAACGCCTCGCACATGTCGTCTGTGGCCCAAAGAGTATGCCCCTCCGGGGTTTTGACTTCACGAATGTGCCAATCGGACTCTCGACGGACCTCTTCTTTGCGCCCATGTTCACCGCTTCGGAAGACATCTTGCTTAACCTATGTCTAATTACCTATTATTAAAGTACACCTTATACAAAGCCCAAAGGCCGCTCAAGGTAAAGTGTTACTGAAGGCGGTTATTGTGTGTGTAGTAAAAGTAAGGGACGAAGTTTATGAGAATATATGTGAAAGATAACAGTAGACTTAAAGAGGTTAAGATTGTAATGGTCAGAAAAGGATTCGGTTCCACAAATCAACAGCTTTTGGGAAGAAAAATTATCCGTGGAACTTAATCTTCAATAATGGAATACGAAGGGAATGAAGTTGATTCACCTTAATGTGCGCTGTGTGACGGGTCTTATTTGGGACGGTTAGAGTTAAGGGAACTAAGGAATGTTTGCTCGTTTGAACATTTTCCATGATAACAGGGATAGAGTAACAAGTTTCATCTGTGGGAATGGGTTGAAAGGTGGAAAACAATTCATCACTCACAAGGTCACGTAGATGCTTTTGGATTCTAACAAGAAATGAATGTGAAGGCTGGGCAGCTCAAGTCCAGACATGGCGGCAGTACTCTGATTTCAGCCCAATCTCAGTACTAATTTTGTTTTACTCGTTTCCTTCGTTGAAAAATTTGGCTCCCATTTTTGAATATACAAGGATCTCTCAGATGTTGGCTGAAGTTTCTTTGATATATAGGGAAAATTAAAAACAGTTTAACGTTGAAAATCAGTTCTAATGCTCAGACAACAAAATCAGTTCTCACGCTCAGACAACAACATCAGTTCTAACGCTCATACACTAATCGATCAATAGTCAACTTTTATCTATCTTTCTTCGACAATTTATATTTTGATTTAATTTTTTTTTTTCGAAGAGGCGCACGAATTCGATTAAAAGTAATTGCTGTTAATTAATCAATATATGCAAGATTGTCTTCCATTTATCGTAAAATAAATTCTTTAATCTCTTAAGATTGTAGACTAAAAGTTAGTGCTGCCAAAATAAATAGGATTGGATGCACACTTCATTTTGGTTTTGGCAACAAGTTATGATTTCAATTTCGTTCCCTGTGTACAAGAGAGTACAAAAATCTTAACATAGTTTCTTTTGAACTCTCTTCTAACTACTATGAATAGTTAAGTAGTTGAAAGAGAGTTCCACAAGTGAGAAGTGCGAGAAAATAAACTATTAGAATAGGACTTACGGTTACGTCTAGCTAGTTCAACTGTAAAACGATTAGATGTAACCGTAAATTCTATTCTGAAAGTTTCTTTTGTCGCACTTCTCGCCTGTGGAATTCCTTTCAGATTTCTTGTTTTCCTGCCACCTACAATCTTCAAAAATGTAAATGCAACGCCAATTGCCATCTTCTGTCTTCCTGAATCCTGTTCTATTATTATCCTTTCTCATCATTAAAGTTTTCTCATTCTCTTTTGCTGCCAGTAATCCTACTTCCGTCTTAGTGGTATTATCACCTTGCTTGGGGTGAAATGATTAAAAGAAATTGCACGTAGCACCGCCAGGTGTCACAAGACAACAACGTTCTGAGTAAGATTGCCATGTAAAACGGCTACTGACTGACTGATTTGTCACTTTTTCCTGTTGTTTGTAAACACATTCAGCAGTTTTTAGGGTGGCAAATGAAATGAACAGTATGTCTAAATTTATTTTCATTTTGAAAAAACTGCTACTAAAACTGTTGTGATCTTTTCAGAAGCTATTAAAAGAATCTTTTGGGTAAATAACAATTGTAAAAGTAGTATTCATATTACAACAAACCCAGTTTGTGAAAATCTTGTAAAAAATCACCATGAAATCAATAAAAATCGTCATCGAAGAATTGAGGACATGCAATGACTGTTTCTCTTGGAGTTTATGCCGACAATTTCAAAAGGAAACGAATTTCCGCATCGGTCACGCTTTGTTTCCTCACAGATCAAAAATGACAAACGATTTGAGAAACAAGTTCGAAATGATTAACAGTTACTTTTCAAATATGTTATCGGGTCTTAGTGCTACGCTTAAAACTCGGGAATGAAACAAGCATCAAACAAATAGGAAATTCCAAATTTAACAAAAACCAAGATGGTGTGGAAAGACTGATTTTCTCTTTTATGTGAATGGGATCGTTGCAGAAGGAATTTGGACAGACGGTGAATTGACAGTTTCATTTGGAAATATTGAGAAGATTGCGTGTGAATGTGAAAAAAATTGACCAAAATTATCGAGTAGATTGGATCATTTGTTATGTCAACACCCGCACCTACCACACAAAAGCTTTGAGTGCCGAATAGTTTTTGGTAAAAGAACAAAAACGTAATATTCATCCGACAGTCGATTTATATTACTATTTTATTACCTATTATAAAACATGACCTGAAAGGGGGAATGTTTTGATGACGTCGACGATACGAAAAAAAAAAGAGCCTTGGAAAAAATCTGTATAGAAGTGTTCCTAAAAAATTTTCAACAACGGAAAAAATCTTTGGAACACGTGCGTTCAGCATAATATTTTTTCCTTCATTTACTATTTTACGAGAGTGGGTCAATAAGTTCGTAGCCTAACAAATAGTCAGTAGCTGACCTTTGATCTGAAATTTCCATTTGACCGATGTGATTAATATTCAGCCCTGAATGAAGTGCAATGAAAAGAAGGGAGATTATGTTGAAAAAATATATTTGTTGTCTAAAATGTTTTTTTCATTATTCAGTTATGGACCTTCGAATATTGCATGAAAAATACTGGCTAAAAGACTTCTAATCATGCATATCGAAAATAATAGATTAAATTTCAACTTTATTATGGGTATATTTTCATATTCTTTTTCAATCATTCAAAATATTACACCTGATATATTTATCAGTTACAAATATCAATCGTTTTTTTTTAACAGTCGGTTATCTATAAGTTACATTATGCCACGGAAGAAGAAACAAATTTCGTATGGGTAAGCACAATTAGATTCATGAATATTTCCAACTTAATTATTCATCATTTTTACACTATTTTTATTCACGGAGTTCAGGTTCAACGAGATATTGAACTTATGATGGAATAAGGAAGATACCATATGCAAGTTTGATAATCCTTAAATAAGCATTGAACAGATCATTTTTAATTATTTGTCGCAAATTATTTATTGTATAGATAGGAAATTTCAATGATAAGTTGATTATCAAAATTTGTATTCTATATATAATAAAATGTTGGTACGTATGTGTTACCTTCTTTTCAATGAAAAATACCAAATAAAGCATCTATTGCTTGAAAAGTAACTTTGGCTTGGATTAATGCCAAAGTTATCAACCTGATGAATATGTAAAATTTATGAGTTTTTTGTAAATTAAACAGAAGAAATAATAATATATTAATATAATATATATATATATATATATATCTTAGTACTATTTCAACAATTGAAAATTCAAATATAAAGAAATTTTTCATTGGTAGCACCATGAAAACATTCAAGGAACGCTGGTGGGGGCATATGAAATCCTTTAATCACAGTGAATATTGGTACAAGACTTCATTATCCAAGTATTTTTGGAATCTAAAAGAAAAGAACAAAACACCTACGGTTAAATGGAGTTTGGTTAAGAAAGCTCGGACATGTAACTCCCTATATGCCCAATGTTACCTATGCTTTAACGAAAAATTTGAAATTATTAGATTTTAAAACAAGGCTGAACTCTTAAATCAAAGATATGAACTTACTGTTAATTGTAAACACCGTTATAAATTTAACTTAGTGTAGGGGTCGTATACTTTAAATGATAATGATATGTCGTTGTAATTTTAATAGATTAGTATTTTTATTGCATGATGGTCATACTGACGATATAAGTGTGTATTGTTTACCTACATAGTGTTATTAGTATTGGTGTATATATTTATTTATGTGTAGGTTAGCGTGTTTGCACTGAGGAATGTGTAGGTTTGAATATAAGTGTATTTATATGTGTTTTTATATATATATGTGTGTGTGTGTATATATATATGTATATATATGTGTGTGTATATATATATATATATATATATATATATATATATATATATATATATAATGTGGGAGGGTATGGTAGACAAGAAGAGATATGGTTAAAAATTGTTGATGTATATGTGTATGTGTGTGTATATATGTATGTTTGTGTACGTGTATATATATATATATATATATATATATATATATATATATATATATATATATATATATATATATGTGTATATATATGAGCACCTCGAGGTGGTATAATGGTTGGCAAGCTTGGTTCGCTAGATCAATTGCGACTGAGTAGTGAGTTCGTTCCTCACTGGGTGCCCCCTAATTTCGGCTTTGTACCACAGTATATTTGTATATATATGTATGTGTGTGTATGTGTATGTATGTGTATATATATATATATGTGTGTGTGTGTGTGTACATGTGTGTATATGTATATATCTGTATGTGTCCTATTTTATTGTGTATGTATATTTATATTTAAGTATATTTCTGTTTGTATGAATGTGTCTATATATTTGTATGTTAGGGTATTTGTATATTGGTGTGTGCTGGTATTTGAATGTATATTTATGTATGTATATGTAAGTACGTTTATATATGTATTTGGTTGAATGTTGTATTTATATGTATGCATGTATATATTGGTACTTGTTATTATAGATAGATATATTTATATATATGTTTATATGTAGATATGTATGTATGTGTATATATATATTTATGTATGTTTGTGGATGTATATGTGTGTGACACCTATTATGTATGAGTTTGTTTGTGTGTATGTGTATGTGTAGGTATGGAAACTTTGGTATGTCATTACTGCCACAATAGTTAGTCTATGTGTATATATGTTCATATATGTATTGGTGCATGTATTTATATTGGGGCATATATTTATATATGTAAGTACGTGTGCATAAAAATGTGTGTATATATGTGTGTATATATGTTTATATGTATATGTGTGTGTATGTGTACTTGTTATCATAGATATGTATATGTGCGTATATGTTTTTTTATATATTTATATGTAGGTATTTCTGTATGTATATGTATGTATATGTGTATGTATATGTGTGTTAATTTGTGTTTGCTGCCGCGTGTGTATATATTTATATGCGTATGACTGTACACTTATTTCTGTGGGTTTCTTTATCCTGTTTTTCTTCGCCTAATATATAATGAAACTATTATCAACTTATATGATTAAAATATATTTTATTGATATTTGTGGTTTTGGAATTTTCGTTTTAATATATTAAATAATATTATTTTTAACCATTTTTATCTTTGTATATTTGCTCCCTTAAGTTATAATTTAATAAGTGGTTAGCATTTATTTAATGATACTTTAAGTTTTAAATATTTATTGGTTGTGGTATCTGATTGTCTAGGTCATTGTCTGTGGATGTGTGTACGTGTATTTATCGGTGTCTATGTGTATGTCGAGTGCATTCACATTTAATTGTGTGTGTGTATAGGTGTTGGTTTCCCCGTTTCCTTTTTTTCATAAAGGGCTGTAGAGATGTTCCTGTCTCGTCGGTTTTTTTTTTTTTTTTTTTGTATATATATATATCTAAATATGTAAGTTTAAGATAATCTGATTGTGTTTTTGTTGTTTTGCACGTGGGTTTAAGACCACATTCACACTTTAGAATAAAAATATATATACATGTATTGTCAAATGACCGGATATATTGTAGCGTCTTGTCGAACGTAATTTCAATGAAGAAATAAATTGAATAACATATGTATTTTTTCTTTTCTCAATAATTTTGTAGTTTTTAAACTTAATAGTGATTAAATTTGGATTTTAAAATTGGCAGTTTTTAATTTCAATATTAAATTTTATATAATTTTATAATTATTGGTTAGTATAAATTATTTTTAATATTACCTGTATTTTAAAGATCTGAATAGCTATTATAACATGATTTTGTTGTCAAGCTTTTGAATCTTTCTATACTTGGTTTTTGATTGGTTATTCTAGCTTTTGCAACAATGTTTCCCCCTAGTGTAGGATCGTTAATTAATTTGAAACTTTTAAAACTATTTATTTTATTTTCAACATCATCACTTGATAAGACACTGAGGGTGTTGAAACAAAATGGCTATTTTTGTAGTGATTTTATAACATACTTATGTTATAATTTTTTTTATAAATAATAATTATATATATATATATATATATATATATATATATATATATAATTGTTGGTTATTGGAATTCATAGATATATACAAATTATATACTTGATATATATATATATATATATATATATATATAAATATATAGGTATATACACACGTTTAATCTATACATTTTTCCTACAAAATTTGCTACAACTATGATTGCTTTCATTTTAGATAAAAATAATTGCTCAAAATTTAAAATTTATAATTATATTGCTCAACAGAAAAAAAGCCTCTATGGTTTATAATGAATTTTTAAATTTTCTATGGGGTTGAGGTTTTATTTTAGTTTTAATTTTAAGCTAATAGATTAAATTTTATATTTCTAAGAAAAATATTCTGCATTTCAAAACAAATTTTTTGATTGGAAGGAGTTTTATAATTTGTTAAAAATAGCTTGATTTTAGTCATATTTACAAATCTCAGCAGTGCAACGTGACAAGACTCTAAAATTAAAAATATTTAACAAATAAAATTTATTTTTAAGAAACCAGTTCCTGAAAAAAAGGTTAGAACATTATACTGAACAATCTGTTTGAAACAAATATTACTCACTTTTAAAATTTACAGAAAAGCATTTTTTAAATGCTTCTTCAGATTTTAGATCGTTATGTTTTGAAATTTTCTCAAGGGTATTTCATCGTGAAAATTACATTTAGATGAAAAAAACACAGGCATCATTTTATTTAACAGCACTGTAATTATCCAGAAAATATTTAGAAAAATATTTTCGTTATCGTAATTTTTATTCAATTTCATGTATTTTAGCTTTAAGTCTAATTTACAAATGTTTGTTGGCTAATATTTAGAAAATCTCCAGTAAAAAATTATCTCACTATAGTTGCCAATTTAAATTTCTGATAATGTCAACTGATTTTTTCATTCTTACTAACAAAAAATGCCCACATTTATCACACATCCCATTAAATTCTTCTTTTTAAAAGTGTGGGCTTTAGTATTTTGCCACTGCTACTGCTTTTCCAGTTATGTTTAGTAAATATTGGCGTAATTTAATAATTATATCATATTGATATTGAACCTAAATTATTTCCGTGTTTAAAAGTTTATAATTTAAAAATTATTTAAATTGGTAAATTATTTTATCTAAAGCGAAAATTCAATTTGTACAATCTGAAAAAGTAATTATTTTTTAAAAATGAATTTTTTTTTAACACATTAAGTCAAAGTTGATATTTTATATCATGAAAAACAATTAAAAAGCAAGAGAAAACGCGCTTATATCTTAATTTTATTGTCATTATTTATTTTATGATTCAGAGCAGATTTTCTGTAACTGCGGGCCCGGTTTGAAAAAAAATTTTATAATTTAAATTCTTCAAGTACTTGTCTGATATAAAACATATATAAAAATTAAATATATATTTTATATACATACATTTTTATATATATATATATATATATGTGTGTGTGTGTGTGTGTGGATATATATATAATAATTTATATTTGGGCAAACTATTTTTGTTTCTGTTTCATTTTCAAAATTTTTTCTTCTTGAATGATCTTTTAAATTTTCTTTTTAGTTTTTCAAATTTTACATTTTTCTGTTTGGTGGGAGTAAGGAGTGCAAAAATTGGCTGTATTGTTCAATTGTCTCAAGTGCATTTGCCTCTTTAGCCATTTCAAGGGGTCTTTTTTTTGGGGTGTTATTTTTCTTCATGTTTGACTGTATAAGATGTGTTTTTTGTGTTGTTTTGAATATTAACATGAGCATTTATTAAACTTCAATGTTAGAATCCAAGTGAGCATCTTTCTATGGTTTAAAAAAAACAAACTTTCAAAAATTTGTTTACTGTTGAATAAGGTGAGGTTGATAGTCAGATAGATGTTTTATATATATATATATATACATAAAGATGTCTATATAATATATTTATATAGAATTTGTGTTTTCAACCAGAATTTTTCAAAATCTTGTAAATCATAGGTGGTTAGAGGTTTTTTTTGTTTTTGTTTTTTAACGCACTTTGATCTGATAATTGACATGGTGCATTTAAAAGGTTATTTTAGTATATCTGATAAACAGACAATTTTACGTGGTGGTTTTAAAAACTCACAAATAGAAAAAATGTAAAAATTTCCTTAAAAATAAAATAAAAAATGAATTAAACTTTCCTTGTCTATCATATTCAATGAAACATATACGTAGAAATCAATGCCATGGTGACTGTCAGTTTAACACTTCACTGTGATTTTCAGACTAGGTCTTTGTCTGAAGATTGCAATTAAATGTGAACTTGACTGTTACCATGCAGTGTTGATTCCTATGCCCATAATGTCTATTATTATAAATGCTCTAGTTCCAGTATTGAGCACTCTTTCCCTATAAAGACAGCAAATTGTAAAAAAAAAATATATATATAAATATCTCAAGGAACAGAACAATTATTTGTTGAAATCTTTATATATAAATGAATTCTCTGGCATTACTGAATAAGTGTTTATTTAGCAGGTATGAGATGGAAGTAACAATAAAAATTTTTTTCTAAAAAAGTAATTTGCATTGCAATTTATTTTTCCACGTTTAAGCATTTTTTTTATTTTGGTATTAATGAAATCAATTGATCTTTTTTTTTAAAAACTGTAAGCTTACATTCACAGATTTTCTTTTTAGGCAATGAAAAATATGATTTTAGAATAAAACAAAATTATAATTTGAAAACCCAATTTCATTAAATATTAAAACAAAAATCCTCACTGATAGTAAAAAGGAAATTTTAAACTGCAAAGAATAAAACTTAATGTTGAAATGATATTAAGAAACATTTACAAAAGTAGTAAATGATAAAAATGGGCTGACTTACAAAATAAATATATTTGAAATATTGATTTTCAAGAATCTTTCGTTTATATGTTTTTTGTTTTTATCTATGTTTAATTGGTAACAGACAATGAATAACAATTCTCTACCAAGACAAAAAAAAAGAAATCTTCTGAGGTAAAATAAGGAAATGGTTCTCATATTGTCATCATAGATTCTAAAGTAATCATTTTTTTAGTATATCAAGAATTATATATCAGTGATATTTAGTTTTATATTGCTAACATTTTTTTCAATTACAAAGACATCACAAAAATAAAAAGGATGGGAAGACAACATTGATACATAAAATTTGGATAAAATTTAATTCTTTTCAAAACAAGACATAATCCAGTGGATAGCAAACTCATATATGTGTATACATACATTTTGTTTAATGCAAAACCTACTGATCCCTTATTTTAGCAAAAACAATATGAAAAAAGATTTAACTATTTTGTAGTCAACGTAAAATTTACTATTTATGGTTTAATATAAAATTGACTTAATCAAATTTCGAATGAATGCAAAATTTCATTTACATGTTTTTATTAATACCCAATTTTGTGTCTATTCTAATTGTTAATTCAAGATTTTGAAATCTCCAAGTGAAATTTATTTATAGATTTCATATTTGGAAATTTATTTATAGCTTTTATATTTGTTAAAATTTTAACTTCTCCTATTTTATTCCAAATTTGTATAGATTATTTACTTTGAGTAATATTTACTTTTAGAAAAATATTGTTTTTTTACTTGAATCTCTTATATATTTTAGTAACATAAATAAAGTGTAAAAAATTTATAACACATGGTTTCATTATTTTCAGTTGCAGCAAAATAAAAATGATTAATTATATACTGTAAAAATATATTCAGGACAATTACTATTTAATGAAGTACATAATTTTTTTAAATACTGCTTCTTCATTCTTTTTATGTGCCTTGAAATTAGTACATTTTTGGAGCTTAAAAAATTTTCACATATTTAAAAGAAATTTAATTCAAATTTAAAATTTTGCATTTCTCTTAATAGAATCACTGTCTTATACTTTTTCTAGATAATTTTGTTTTTCTGTGACTTTCTAAATGTACTTATGTTTTTGCATGTGTGTATGTATACATTTTTTATTAGCTTTTTTTGAAAAAATTAAAAATAAAGGTGAAATGATTTAAAAAAATAAAATAAAATCAGTGTAAAGACAATAAAAAGAAGTCAAATGTTGAGAAAAATTACTTGTATATTAAAACCTTTCACACTTTCTGGCACTATCACAACTCACAACAAAAAAAAAAGTTCTAATCAAATATATATACTAAAGACACTAGAATTTTTAAACATGAATTCTTTCTTTTTGTTCAAAGCAAGGAAAATAAATTTGATTAAAACCTATGGTTCATCGGATTTTTATAAGAGAAAAAAAAAACTAAATTAAAACTGAAAATTTGAAACATTTATAAATAAAATTCTGTGAAAGAAAAATATACCCTTTGGACAGTATGACATACAAAACAAAAGGAAAAAACTTAGGTTCACAATTTCTGGATACTATTTAGTCCACACTTGTCAATCCTTGCACTGTCTCTTTTTTTTTTCACTGCATGGGGTGACTGCGAGAACTTCTAAGAAAATTTCACTTGGTGTAAAAAGTTGTTATTTATTTGCCTATCCACGTACTGCTGTAGGACCTCCAAAGAAAAGCGGTACCTAAGGATTAAAATGAATTTTTAAATGAAAAATCTTTCTTTAAACTTTTATTTAAGTTTTTAATTTCAAGCTGATGATTAAATTTAATATTTCCAATAAGCAAAATACTTTTCTATATTTCAAACTGAATTTAAATTGATTGGAATGAGTTTTATTTTTTATTATCAGTAGAAAAGCTAAAATCGTCCATATTGACAAATCTGTCGACACATCATAATTCTCTTTATTAAAAATCGTTCCAGAAATAAAATATACACTAAAACATTATTTGTAGAAGATTAGCTAATTTAAAGTTTAATTAATCTGATTTGAAACAAATATTACTTTTAGTTTAAAATATCGAAGAAAAGCATTTTCTAATGACGGAGCTGGGTGTTTTATGTGGTGCTTACAGCTTTTTTGCTAAACTAAATTGGGAATTTAAATTTAACAATTACTTGAATATAATGTGATCGTCTTTATTATATATATTTTTTAAATGCACAATAATTTTAAAACATTAAGAAAATATTCTAAGACAACATTTTAGGTTTATAGTCTAACTTATGAAGACGCTTGTCGAGGAAATGAAGAAATTACAAATAAATTTTAACTTACCGCTCTTATTTTCGTACAATGCCGCGTTTGGACAATTCGTATTTACATAATTTATCGTATTTACATAAATTATCGTATTTACATAAATCGACAAGTTTATACACACATAAAATAAATTAAAATTTCTTTTTAAAATAGTTGATTAGTAAATACAGATTTTACTTAATATCAATATCACCTAACCGCTACAAATTAATACAAAATTTTAAAGTTTGTAAATTATTCTAATTAAAAATAATAAAACATTAAAACAATTGTTTAGTAAAATTTTAATATTCATCAAAAATGTTTTTTTTAGACAATGTTGGCCATAATATTTATATACATTAAAGCAGTTAGAACCTTTTCTAATCAAATAATGTCTTAATTTTTATTGCATATTTTTTTTTTACGATTCAGAGCAAATTTTCTCTAACTGGGATGGTCAGTTTGATCCCAAAATTCATGATTTAAGTTTTCCGATGATATGTGCTTATAACTAATATAAACATTAAGCTCTACAAAAATAATTTCATAAAAAATTAAATAAGTGGTTATTAGCAGATGTAAAAAAAAAATGAAAAACTATTTTTTGAAAAAGAAACATTTAAAAAATAATTTAATTCATTTATGAATGTCCTGAAAGTTTAAAATCAACAATTATTTGATTTTGAAGAATTTTTCAAATTAATGTATTTTACAGCGAAAATAGACGTTAAAATTTCCCATACTAATTTATGGCTACCGGTTGACACAAGAAAAACAAAAATTTTAACCAAACTTTCGAATTTTATAAAAACGAATAAAAAATATAATTTAATACACAAAAAAATTCTTTGTTCTTTTCTCTGAATAATAACAAAGATTTTGACGATAAAACTTAGTGCTTTTTTTTTTCTCATGTATGCTCATTTTTAGCTATTATTGGGAGGTATTTAACGTATCGTTTTTGGTGCCCGACCGATGTTGAGACAAATCGGGAAGGATGTTTCGCTTACTCCTCATATTAGTTCTGTAATTTATAAAGCCAGATGTCAGTGCAATGCTGGCTATGTAGACAGAACAGAGTCAAAGGTTGGAATCTCGGATCAACCAACACCTACAGTCAATATTTGCAAGAAACATAGAACAATTTACGTAGGCGCGTTAATGTATTAGGTTCATTTGATAGAAACCCAGCAGTGTGCCCGAACATGTTCCCTCTGCTGAGTAAAGTTAATACCGATTGTCATTTAAGGTTCTGGAATCAGTGCCTGTGTTTTATAGATTATGAAAAGGCGTTCGATAAAGTATGCCACAAAGATCTATTGGAATTGCTCAACAATCTTGATATACTTGGGAAGGATATTAGAATAATCAATTATAAATAATCGTTATTATATCTCGGTATAACCCATTTTTGTTACCCCCTCTTTTTGTTATGAAATGTATTTTTCATGTTTGTTTTAATGCTTTAATATGTGTGTGTGTATGTGTCTGTGTGTCTGTATGTGTGTGCTCCTTAGCCTTTACGTAAAATGTATTAATATATGCATATTTGTATATGCAGTATTCTGTATATATTAAATCTATATATTTGTGAAATTGTTAAATATTATAATAACAAAATCATGAAGTATTACTACATTAGCATTGTATTAATTCAAAATATATTCAGTCATTTAAAAGTATGTATTTTAGAAAAATAGCTTTCTCCCAAATTATTTTAAATTTTTTAATTGAGATTAATGAAAGTGTGTCAAAACACACTTCCCAAAATCTGATAAAATAATTAAACAACAGAATTTTGTGAGATTCTTGGTAAAGGCCTCCGAGAACATTTCAGCACATACTGAAATTTTACAATTGTTCACTATTTCATAGTTATTTAAAATTTATGAAAATTCAGTGGATTTAAAATGTAGAATTTGGTTCGAAGAATAAAATAGCTATATAAAACATTGTTTCATTACAATTCAATTTTGTTTCTGGTATTTAGTAGTGTTACGGCAAAATGCTTTATTTGAATAAGGTTTTTCAACCGTCCTGGTTTTTAAACCGAAACATTAAAAATCCTGTTTCTATCTTTTAGTTCTAACAGAAATGAATGTGAAGGCTGGGCAGCTCAAGTCCAGACATGGCGGCAGTACTCTGATTTCAGCCCAATCTCAGTACTAATTTTGTTTTACTCCGTTTCCTTCGTTGAAAATTTGGCTCCCATTTTGAATATACAAGGATCTCTCAGATGTTGGCTGAAGTTTCTTTGATATATAGGGAAAATTAAAAACAGTTTAACGTTGAAAATCAGTTCTAATGCTCAGACAACAAAATCAGTTCTCACGCTCAGACAACAACATCAGTTCTAACTCATACACTAATCGATCAATAGTCAACTTTTATCTATCTTTCTTCGACAATTTATATTTTGATTTAATTTTTTTTTCGAAGAGGCGCACAGATTCGATTAAAAAAGTAATTGCTGTTAATTAATCAATATATAAGATTGTCTTCCATTTATCGTAAAATAAATTCTTTAATCTCTTAAGATTGTAGACTAAAAGTTAGTGCTGCCAAAATAAATAGGATTGGATGCACACTTCATTTGGTTTTGGCAACAAGTTATGATTTCAATTTCGTTCCTGTGTACAAAGAGTACAAAAATCTTAACATAGTTTCTTTTGAACTCTCTTCTAACTACTATGAATAGTTAAGTAGTTGAAAGAGAGTTCCACAAGTGAGAGTGCGAGAAAATAAACTATTAGAATGGGACTTACGGTTACGTCTAGCTAGTTCAACTGTAAAACGATTAGACTAGCTAGATGTAACCGTAAATTTATTCTGAAAGTTTCTTTTGTCGCACTTCTCCTTCTAATAAATTCCTTTCAGATTTCTTGTTTTTCCTACCACCTACAATCTTCAAAAATGTAAATGCAACGCCAATTGCCATCTTCTGTCTTCCTGAATCCTGTTCTATTATTATCCTTTCTCATCATTAAAGTTTTCTCATTTCTCTTTTGCTGCCAGTAATCCTACTTCCGTCTTAGTGGTATTATCACCTTGTTTGGGGTGAAATGATTAAAAGAAATTGCACATAGCACCGCCAGGTGTCACAAGACAACAACGTTCTGAGTAAGATTGCCATATAAAACGGCTACTGACTGACTGATTTGTCACTTTTTTCCTGTTGTTTGTAAACACATTCAGCAGTTTTAGGGTGTAAAATGAAATGAACAGTATGTCTAAATTTATTTTCATTTTTAAAAAACTGCTACTAAAACTGTTGTGATCTTTTCAGAAACTATTAAAGAATCTTTTGGGTAAATAACAATTGTAAAAGTAGTATTCATATTACAACAAACCCAGTTTGTATGAAAATCTTGTAAAAATCACCATGAAATCAATAAAAATCGTCATCGAAGAATTGAGGACATGCAATGACTGTTTCTCTTGGAGTTTATGCCGACAATTTCAAAGGAAACGAATTTCCGCATCGGTCACGCTTTGTTTCCTCACAGATCAAAATGACAAACGATTTGAGAAACAAGTTCGAAATGATTAACAGTTACTTTTCAAATATGTTATCGGGTCTTAGTGCTACGCTTAAAACTCAGGGAATGAAACAAGCATCAAACAAATAGAAATTCCAAATTTAACAAAAACCAAGATGGTGTGGAAAGACTGATTTTCTCTTTTAATGAATGGGATCGTTGCAGAAGGAATTTGGACAGACGGTGAATTGACAGTTTCATTTGGAAATATTGAGAAGATTGCGTGTGAATGTGAAAAAATTGACCAAAATTATCGAGTAGATTGGATCATTTGTTATGTCAACACCCGCACCTACCACACAAAAAGCTTTG